>ML826158.1:0-18711 GCA_009831015.1 Picea engelmannii
CTGTGTATTACTTTCAAAATATGATTTTTGAGAAAATGACAAGTGTAACCTTCTTCAGGAAAAAGTTCTTAATGAAGAGTTTGATCTTCCATTATCATGACATAATCATAATATCATCTCGATAACCAAAAATGTGGATAACACATACTGTCACAAAGGATTTCATTCGGAATCCGCATGCATGCAAAAACAAATAGATCTGATGTCTCAAATACTTCAACAAAACAACCTTGGAGATCACATCCCCGAGGGTGCAAAGAAGAAGAATCCAAAAGATCCGAATTCCAAGAAAGGAAATTCTAGCCATGCCTTGATTGCAATCAACTCCTCTTCTGATGCTTGGATCATTGATTCAGGAGCATCACATCACATGGCTGGATCAGAAGCAGTCTATTCTTCTTTGGATACATGCAAAGTTCTTCCTATTCTGATGGGGACAACTCTTCTGTCAAAGTCACTGGCAAAGGAAGGATTGAACTCACCAACGAAAGCTTCGAGAATGTGCTGCATGTTCCCAAGCTGTCTGTCAACCTTCTCTATGTGTATTAGATGACGAATTATGGCACCATAAAGAAATTCGTATTCACACCAAATTCCGTGGACATCTACGACATGTAAACCAACTCCAGGGTTGCTACTAGTGAGGTAAATCATTAGTCTAGATTGTATACATTTTCCGAATTCATTGAACCTGATTCTGCTTTACTACTTACTCATGCTGATGAAAGTAGTAGGATATGGCACAAAATATTTGGACATTTGAATTTCAGATACATGCAATAGCTTAGCAAGCAAAGATTAGTTTATGGTCTACTAGAAATCTAGTTCTCCAAGGGAGTATGTGAGGGATGTGTTCTCGAAAAACACCCTCAAGAGAAGTTTGACAAGGGAAAGTCTCAACGAGCTTCCGCACCTTTAGATCTGATCCATAGTGACCTCATGGGTCCTTTTCCGCATCCATTGATAAGAAAAGCAAGGTTTTTTCTCATTTTTGTTGACGATTTCTCACATTTCACATGGATCTACTTTCTCAGGTAAAAATCTGAGGTCTTTCAACACCTCAAAGATTTCAAAGCTTTGGTTGAGACACAATCCAGAAAGAAGATCAAAGTCCTTCGAACTGATAACGGGGGAGAGTATGTGAATCATGAGATCCACAATCTTTTCCATGAGGCAGGGATTCAGCTGTAGCACACAGTTCCCTATACTCCGCAAAAAAATAGAGTTGCTGAGCAGAAAAATCGATCTCTAAAGGAGATGACATCTTGCATGTTGCATGCAAAGTCACTACCACAAATACTATGGGCCAAAGCATTTAACTATGAAACATACATCCAAAATAGATCTCCCCATAGATCTGTCAAGGATAAGACCCCCAATGAGGCTTAGAGTGGCCTCAAACCGGAAGTGACCCACTTTCGCATTTTTGGTTCACGTGCATGGGCCCAGATTCCCTCTGAAAAGAGGAAGGCACTTGATCCACAGAGAACCGTGTGAATTTTTGTTGGATACCTCGATGGTGTAAAGGGATATCGACTTATTGATCTTTGCTCGGACCGGATAATCATTGAGTGTAGTGTCCAATTCGAGGAAAGTGTCTCGCATGCACCTCAACAACCACATGCATACACCTTCATTCTTCCAACTGTCCGAGATGATGAGCATGCACATGCTGAATCTTCTCCAGCTGAGAGTTCTGATTCAGAGGAATCAGATGATTCAGATTCAAATTCAGTACAGTCAGATGCAGAGTCATAGCACCCAGATGTAGTTGCAGAGCCAGATCAGAGGCCCAAGTGGGCACAAACTACTCTTCAGGATGCAGGGGATCTCGTGGGTGATCTAGCCGATACTAGGAGGATCGGATCTAATTTTGAGGAGCCTCCTATTGCACTCACTACCACTGAGCCATTACCTTCCAAACATATTTTCTTGGTTCAGTCTTCAGATCCACAGTCTTATGGCGAGGGTGCTGGAAATCCCTTTTGGGAATCCGCCATGCTGGAGGAGTACAAATCCCTCCTCGAGAATGAGACTTGGGATCTGGTTCCACTTCCTTCTGGGAGGAAAAGTGTCAGATGTAGATGGGTCTACAGGGCCAAGAGCGCAATGGATGGACAGATCAACAGATACAAAGCCAGGCTTGTTTCCAAAGGCTTTCAACATGGTATTGACTATGATGAGACATTTGCTCCAGTAGCAAATATGGATTCCATTCGATTGGCCCTTGCCATTGCGGTAGCAAAGGGATGGGAAGTCGATCAAATGGACATGAAGAATGCATTTCTTCAAAGTGATCTCTCTGAGGAGATCTACATGGAGAAACCCCAGGGATTTATGCAGGACTCATCTTTGGTCTGTCGAATGAAGAAGTCACTTTATGGCCTCAAGTAGGCTCTGAGGGCATGGTATGCCAAGATGGAATCCTACCTGTTGTCACTGAACTTTGTACGTTGTAAATCAGACCCGAATGTTTACATGCTCAGGACCACTGATCCACTTCTACTTTTCGTTCTATTTGTCGATGATTTGCTGATCACCGGGTGCTCAACTTCAACGATTGCTGCAGTCAAGAGGATTCTACTAGAACAGTTTTTGATGACGGACATGGGTTTGCTACACTTATTCCATGGACTCGAGATAAGTCAGGATGCATCAAGCATCAAATTGTCTCAAGCCAAGTATGCACGATATATCCTTGAGAGATTTCACATGACAGACTGCAAGTCTGCTCTGACTCCTTTCTTATCAGGAGTCAAACTTGAGGATGGCAGGGAGACTCCACTGGTTAACAACACACTGTACAGACAGCTAGTGGGGAGCTTGTTGTATCTCACACACTCTAGACTAGACCTCTCATATGCAGTTGGCGTAGTTTCCAGGTTCATGCAGGAGCCACATGAGCTACATTGGAAAGATGCAAAGTGTATCCTTGGATACGTACAAGGCACCATCGCCTTTGGGATTCATTATGCAATAGACTCTACATTAGATCTCATCAGGTTTACTGATTCCGACTGGGCTGGTGATAACATTCATCGCAAGTCCACATCTGGTTACTCACTCAGTCTTGGTTCTAGGCCTATCTGTTGGTTGAGAAAGAAGCAAACTGTCATTTCTCTATCTTCAGCCGAGGTAGAGTATAGAGGGGTAGTTAACATAACCATTCAGGCTATGTGGCTACAACATTTTCTCACTGAGTTGGGAATTCAGTTTCATCGACCGATCGTCATTTGGTGTGACAACCAGAGCACTCTGAAGTTCTGTAGAGATCCATTTCAGAGGTAGCGGATGAAGCACATTGAGATCCACATGCACTACATCTGAGAATTAGTACATGAGGGGATGATCGACTTACAGTTTCATCCTTCAGCAGAACAAACAACAGACATATTCACCAAGACCTTCACTAAGAAAAAATTCCATTCTCTGCGAAGTTGTCTTGGAGTGAAGGAAACAGTTGCTTAGCAACTGTAGCTCTTCTTTTTACATACATTGTACCTTGAGGGGGGGTTTTTCCCATGAGGTTTTCCCTCTTTCCTCACTTTATTTTCAGTGTATCTTTTGTACTTGGGTACCTAACATGGCCTCACTGCCGGGACCCAATATTTATTTTCACCATAGTGATGTTCATGGGGGGTGTTGGAGTTACTTCACACACACCTAGGATTTATTTTTCCTAAGGTTTTTCCTTGTTTATTATTCATAATTAGTCATTATCCAGTCTCTTATATTTTAGGAGAGAATATTCCACCTAGAGAATATTCTCTTTCAGTGGACACTTCGGTTTGACTAGTTGAGTTGAGTTTAGATGTTGCATTGGGATCATCACCATGATAATTAGACCTTTCCTTGGGATCATCACCAAACTAGCACATTAGCCTTGATTCCTTGATTTAACTCCTCACTACTCTCTTTTTAGTCAGTTAATTGAAGACTAGTTGACTAGTTAACTCAACTAGATGGCAGTTCACTCCCGTAACTGCCTGAGAGACTAGAATAGGTGGCAATTCACTCCCGTAACTGTTGGTGTGTGTCCAGATCACTCTATACCACCACTATGGCGCGTTGGTTATCCTCAAGTCGAAATAATTGAGTTATACATAGTATATCATTTGTAAACTATTCATTTTTCACAAATGTTAATGGGAATTCTTTCATTCTTTCTCCCCTTCTTCTTCTTTCTCCAATTCTCTCTGCAAATGTGTGTATTATTGTTTAGATAGATCTATTCTGTGCAGGTTAAACACATTTACACTTATAGGCTTCTTCTAAAGTTGACATTAATGAAAATCAATTTTCCAAAATGTCACACGTAAGAAATACATGTTTTGCTTTTAAACTCTAATTTACGACCTTGTGTAAAATGCATGTCAGGCTTCACAAAAATGCACGCCTAGGTATTAAAACACCTCCAATTTGAGTGATTCAAGTTGTTGAGGGTGTATTAGATAATTTGAACCTGTGTGCATATTTTTATTTTCATTTTCAAACATAAATGTGTCTTCTCTGTAAAAGAGGGAAAATATGCTTTGTTAATTGAAAGACCAAAACAATAGAAAGTGACCTAATGGAAATTCATGCCCACACTTCTATATAGCTAGAAATTTAGTTATAAGAGACTTGGGGTGAATATAATAACATTATAAGTCTACCTATATCACCCTAAGTGCAGTTTCAAATGAAAAAAGACTTCTACCTTGAACAAAGATTGAAGACTTTTATAAGATGGAGGGTAAAATCGTCTTTCTGCAAAGTGTATGCCCAAGACTCATATGACCTCCAAATTGAGTGATTCAAATTATGGAGTTTGTATTTTATCATTTTACATCTTTTAATACATTTAGTTATTCATTTTCAAACCAAAAACTCTCTTATGTGCATAGAGGCTAAAAACTGCCTTGTAAATACAAAAGAATGCATAAAGGAAAAAAATGCATAACATATCATGAAAACAAGGAAGGATGAAAAATGCACACCCTTCAAAGAAAAATCCATGCATGTAATTGATAATTTAAATGTTACAAGCTACAATACTGTGGATATGTTGTAAACCCTAAAGATTGTATACTAGGGTGATATCTCAACTTTTTTCCCTTTGCCTACTTTCAACATTATTGGATTTTGACCCAGTGCGAAAGGTTGGAGGATGCATGCCAACCATTTAACAAAATGTTTACAAATGTTGGAAGGACGTTCCTCAACATTTTAATGAAATGGAAACCATACAATTGTTTTTCTTTCCTTTAATTCCTCTCATATGGGGTCATAGCTCCTCTTCCTCTGTATTATGTGTTTTATTTTTTTTGGCCTATATAAATGCACTTACATGTGTGAAATTGGTATAATATGTTCATATATTGTACTTATATTGCTTCATTGGATTTTGTTGTAACAATTAATTACAATGCCATATAACATTACTCCAGAGGAAAATGATAGGACACTTCAAAGGTTATTTGTGGCATTGGAAGGAAAGGGTGACATGAATGTTATTTTCCTTGCAATAAATGCAAGGGCTTCAATAGAAGAAGACTTTTAATAACAACAACTGAAAGGAATTGTAGATAGTTTGGACACGTTGAAGGGGCGTATGAATATCTTCCCTTGGTAAGTTATTAGTCATTATATGTTTTTGTATTGATTGTATTAGTATATATTTCTATGATTTCAATATTCGTTACATATACTAATATAATTTGATTGATTGCAATTATATAAAGAAAGGGCATCTTAAGTGCGATATTGGGAATGTGCCAAATAGTAGTAGAAATCATGTTGTACATAATGAGGAAGATGGAGTGAATATTGGAGATCAAGTTAGTCCTATGGAAGAAGATAACATTGATAATGGTACAATTGAGAACGATGGTATAAATAGATTGATCCAAGACACATTTTGTCCAATGGATGGAAATTTTGATGATATTCATGATGTACCTATGATTGAGAAGTCACAACAACCCCTTTATGAAGGCTCAAGGACAAATATTCTATCTTCTATATTGTTGTTTGTGAACTTGAAGGTATTGAATGGTTTTCCAAACACTTGTCTCACCTAGATCCTAAGGTATGTAATACAATTCATCACATATACATAAAAGGTCTATTTTTATTTTGTTTATCTATTCTTAGTGTTATTAATTAATGTGTAAATTAAGGATGCAATATTTAATATTAATATTATTTACATTAACTAGTTATATTTTGCGGTGTAGATTGTTAGGTGAATTTCTCCTACCATCATCAAACACTTTACCTTGCACATACCGAGAATTATCTGCCATTATGAAAGATATTGGAATGGAGTAAAAAGTTATTGATGCATGTCCTAATGATCATGTTATATATTATGGAAAATATGCATCAGAAATGAAATTCCCGCAATGTCAAATCAATAGATATCGAACCGATCAAGTAACGCAACACGTGCCTTGCAAAGTTCTTCGTCATATCCCCATAAATCCATTTTTGCAGTGACTGATCATGTGCCAAAGCATAACACAATTTATTGATTACCATGCATGGAACAAAAGTAAATATGGTGTTCTTCGAATTCTTGCAGATGGTTCTAAATTTAGGAAAATCAAAGAAATATGGCCATTTTTCAAAGAAGAACCTCGTAATGTTAGGATTTCATTGGCAACTGACGGTGTCAATCCATTTGGTGAGCTTAGGTCTATTTACTCAGCGTGGCCTATTTTTGTTATAAACAATAAACTTCCTCCTTGGATGTCAATAAAGAGGGAGCGCACAATGTTGGCAATGAATGTTCGAGGTATTCGTTTACAAAATTTTTTTGAACGCACATTTCATTTGTCTTGTTTGTTGCATAATTTCTTATATATACATATATACAAAGTAGTAATGATGTGTACTTTCAATCAATTAGGTAAGTAGCAAGTTAAATATATTAATGTAAATATTGAGCCTCTTATTGACGAGTTACTGAACATATGGGTTGGCATCACTATGTACGACATCTATAGACCAATAGGGAAAATGAAATTTCAATTCCATGGAATACTTACATGGACAATTCATGATGCGTCAGAGCTAACACATTTTTGTGTTATGTAATGTAATAATGCACTTTAATAGTATATATATTTTTGAAAATATCATGCAATTATTTTAAATAATTCCTTGGTATATAATTGATACTGGCATTAATCCATATTTTGCAAGCCTACAAACCAAGGGTAAATTTTCATGTCCAGTATGTGTTCCTACGATGAAATATTGTCATTCAAGAAGTTTAGGAAATGAGGTGTTTGATGGGTATAGGAACTTACTCCCTAAGAACCATAGGTATCGAACTACTGAAAAACATCTTTTCAATTTCAAAGAAGAGACTATAATAAAACCACAAAGAATGACACCTCATCTATGGAAGTTGGAATATAACAGAAATCATCGAGGTAAGAAATTAGTCTATGTATCATATATATTAATGTTTTACAATTACAATTTGTATTGAAATATGTATCTAACAATATGTATTGAATGGGATTCCAAGAGGAATAAAAACATACCCTATACAATTTAGTAGGTTACCCTACTAACCTACAAATAAATAATTTGTTTGATAAAATGCATATCGGGAAGAATGTAACAAAAACATTATGGAGAATCTTAGATGGAAGGAGTGATAATGAAAAAATTGACAAAATTTGTAGTGACATTCAAGAAGCCAATCATGCAATGAAAAATGTTATTAATTCAAATAACGATAGACATCGAGATAGTATTCCATGGTTATTTACAAAGTAGCAAAGTAATGTTGTTAAAGAGGTCATTAGGAAAATTAAATTTCCCATGAGATTTTCCTAAATTTAGAACCATCTGCAGGAATTTGAAATATAAATCGCATACCTTCATTAAGGTAATTATTTTGTTATATTTCTATATTGGTATACATATTTTTGATATTTGTTTGTTTAATTTTTCGTTACAGTATGTTCTACCTCTAATATTTATAATGATTCATTTTTTGTTACAGTATTTTATACCAATATCTATTATAGACAACTTTGAAAATAACATAAAACAAGTCATACATGATCTTGGAAAATACATGGGGTAAATAATGATTTCCATGAAAAATGTTTTTTGCAGAACTTGCTCACATGTGTTTTACTTGCAATGTATACACTTGAACTTGTAGTCATTTTCTTGCATCATGTGCAGGTGGTTGTCATCTAAATAAGTCCATAAGATATAAGGTATTTGAGGAGAGAAATTCCTCACCTAATGTCTAAAATGCAAAAGGACCTACCTTCGACATTTTCCAATGCACAAGAACACTACCTTATACAACAAGTTAAGGAGATTGAAATTTGTGGACATGTACACATAAGGTATATTATCCCCCACTTTTAGGGATAACTAAGGAGATTATGTCTCAAGGCCCACAGGTCCTAGACATGGAGTACCAAGAGCCATATCGACTTGAGCAAGGCCCAGGAGGGCCCATCATTTCTTCCTTTCAGTTCCTACACTTATCAGCAACAACAACATCCATCACCTTGGCTTGGTCCTGTATCATAAATGGTTCTTGCTCCATGAGGTAATGAGTCCGGGTATCATGGTATGTGTCACTTTGATCCTCAAAACCTTTGAATATGTGCATCTAGTTATTTTTGTTTCTAATAGGTGCTTAGATCTTATACTTATCCACTTGACGATCTCTGCGGGGAATGATAGGATGCCCTAGTAAGCCTATGCCCATAGGTTTTGAGTTGCCACTGGTTTTTTTTTTGAAAAGTCATTGTTTGCTCCCGTCATACTTACCACTTTCCATCTTGCTTCCTGCTCATCCATCCCATTACATTGGTTCGAGCATTGGGTTGGCAAATAATTCAAGCATTTCACCTTGCCTTGTGGGAAGAGGGGGCTAAAGGCCCATAAGGTAAAAGCAGTTGGAAAAAGATAAAAGCCTAAAAATAAAACCTCGATATGCTTCACCCAGGGATCCCTGAGAAAGTAGTAAAAGGCTTCTCAATAAGAAACAAGAGAGACGCATAAAAATAATAAAACAATACCTAGTTAGAGGATATGAGGTATCATCACGAGCCATCCTATTAGGTCCATCGACACCTAGCGATATGAAACTACTAGCCATTGGTTACCACGCTAGGGTAGTGGCTCTTGGATGTTTGGCCAAGAGAAAGGGGGCCTCATCACGACCCAACCTTCCCATTTCTGTGAAAGTGCTTGTGGGTAACATTACTACCATTGGTCACCATGCCAGGGAAGTGTCCCCTGATTATGTTCTTGAAAGAAAAAACAATAAAGAATAAAAGAATAAAAGGCATGAATGGGCTTGGAAACATTTGCATCCAGGACAAGTGCAACTCTCCTTCTACAAAGGCACCCATAGGTAAGCCTTGCATTTCCCTACTATCACTGCACCCCTTGTCAAGACATCCCTTATTCACCTCACCCATTTACATGACTTGGAATTGATCTCTTTCGGAAACTTCCCTTTTCCAGTGGACACTAGCCCAATAGGATGCCCTTTCACTTCCTCCAAACTTGCCTTGCAGATTTGTGTAATGTCTTTAAGCACTTGAATGGGTAAAAGGGGTTTTATGCACATGTTTAATAAAATTGATGATTGGATGTGATTGACATTTCTATGATCCCTATGACTTATGAGCCCATGGAGCACGTATCTGTTGATGTGCAGGATCATACTTGACGGATAGGTACCATATTGGACAGGTACACATGGGGAGATGATTAGTTTGGACCTCCATGGGGTTGAAGAGCCCACCAGATGGTTGCTGAGACCCCAACAGGGGGAAGAGACATGACAAAGGGGTTTGCACTGGAGAAGAGGAGGACGTTCCACAGAGGCACCCTGGCAAAGCCTCACCTAGGGGGTTGTTCCCTCTCCACTGAAACGTTGGTCTTGGAAGGGCCAAGACATCATCCAGGATTCCCATGACGTCATCCAACTTTATGGATGTTTTGGGGAGGCAGTATGGCAGTGTGGTATCTTGGAGAGGCACAAGGAGGGCTAACATTTTTCTCCAAGAGGCCTATGCTACCCCAAAAAGGGATACTGTCACCCTAAAAGGGGCACGACGTCTTAATTTTTCTTGATTAGGGTTTCATTTATGACATTTAGTGTAAAAACAATATTATTATGTATTTTGGTCTTGTCGGCCTTTTGTGACCTAAAATTTAATTAAGGTCATTGATATTGTATAAGTAAGAGAGCTAAAACTTTCTTTTCATCATCATCTTTCACTCACCACTTGGAGGTATGGAATTTGCGCCCTCTTCTAGGGTTTTGGCTGAAAATTGATGTACACTTGTTGAAGGAAACTTTTCTTGGTGGAAGGTTTTACAACTAGGGTTTGGCTATATGAATTCTTGGTTAAATGTAAGTGAATTTATGCAACACTTCTTTATTGAATGGTTATGGTATTTTTTACTTGCATTGTGTTATTATAACTTTTTGCATTAAACCCTAGGTGAAAAACACATGTTGGTGTCCTAGTCTCATGTTCCTACCAAGATAAGCCAAGAGCCATTTTGATTTGCTGAAGTTAGATAGAGCCTTGCCATGGAAACACTCTACTTCTATTCTTATAGCCTAGCTGTTTTTATCTTGTCAATGAGCTAAAGAAGGAGAGAAAGCACTAAGGCCTATGGTTTCTACACCTTAGTGAGACTTTCTCCCCTAGGGTTTCATTGTTGAGGCCTTGCCTTAGCAACACTTCAACATCTAACCCTCTTGTCTTTAGCCCTACCATCTTTTATTCAAGCTAGCCGTTCAAATTTACCTTTTGAGGTAGAGAAGGAGGAAGACACACTAAGGCCTAGGTCATCTACACCTCATTGAGTTGTCTCCCTTAGGGTTTGATTGTTGAGGCCTTGCCTTAGCAACACTTCAACATCAAAACCTCTTGTTTCTAGCCCTATCACTATCATTTCGACCCTTCAACATTTGCAGTTTTTTTTTACTCCATTTTCCCTAGTAACGCACTGATCTAAGACTTCCTATGTTGAGTACCTTGATCATACACAACTTCTAATACTTTGAAAAACTACTAATCCTTCTAACCCTAGCTTAGACTAACATTTACTAACCCTATTGCTTCTGTCATCTATTTTGTGCTATAAACATATCCATGCAACATTTATTGTGTCTTTAAGGAAATTGTAAGATTCGCTAAAGCGTTGCTTCTAGTATTAATATTGTTACATTGATTTCCATTGCTCACTAGCATTTATTGTGAAGTGATATATATTATAATCATTGATGTTGTACATCATTGACTTTCTTCATCAATATTTCTTATCAATTGATTTGTATCAGAAGTCCATGATTATATGAAGTACTAACCAAGAAAGTGATCTTGCATATGTATAGTTTCCTTGTTGCTCTGTCTCAGGCAGGTACACTTTTGGGTTATTACTTATCTTTATTGGCTGATTAGCCGAGACTTTATGATCGGTGGTGACTTGTGAGGGGGACATTATTACTTATCCTTAATCCTTTTCCTTCTCAAAACCCTAGGTCACCAAGGATGTCTCCCTTGGGCCTTACCTCCCTAAACAAAAAGAGTTATCCCATTGAGGTGACAGTGGTGGGATAGTCTCAGTTGCGCCGGTTTTCCCTTCATTCATCCATCTTAACTCCAACTACAAATTGTGCGATAAAATTTTGGCACCGTTTCTGGGGAACACTGAGTCAATTCTCCTCAAGACGAAACTTTTTGGTAAGCCTTGCCTCAAGAGTCTTTATCTTACAAGATTACCCGATGACTCCACTTAGGGTGTTTTCCCTTACCTTTTGATAGTTTCAAGCAAATTATCTGGAGACTCCACTAAACTTTTCCTAGGTGCCACCTTACTCTCAAATCTATGATATTTCCAAGTTATGGGATCATGGTGTCCTGGGAACAACTGTATCCAAATATTGATTTCAAAAGCCTTCAGGGATACCCGACTGGTTTTGATACAAAATGGTCAAACGACCTTCCAATATTTTGGGGCCTCCCAACTCCTCATATCATAATTTTTTTGGAGTATATAAGCGAGGTAGAATTAGGAGGGGGGGATTTTCTGATAAAATTATTCATATTCTCTCAAGATTATTTTAAGGGTTGTTGCGAAGACCGGGGTATATCATATTTTGTAAACCTCATCAGTAGACTTATTGATTTTACCAAACCACATTTCCAAACGTATGAAGATGCCCTTCAAAATATCACAATATCCTTAGAAGACAAAGGATTCACCACTTAGATTGTAGAAGATATTAGGGGTGTATATCATGCTCAATACCAAGAAAATTTTGACATGAAAGAAGAGATTTATGAAGAAAATTGTCAACCCCTTGAAGAGGAGCAAGATTTCTCCCATGATTTAGTAGAATGTAGTGAAACTAGAGAAGTGAATTATGAGGATGAAACACTGGTGATTGCTCCTCCATCCGACAAAGCTCTCCAAGATCCTATTGTTCCTACACAAGAAGAAGTAAGCAAGGTGAGTTATTTCCCTTTCCAAATTTTTAAGGACTCTCTATCTTATGATGTGGAAAATGAAAAAGTGTTGGATTTTCTAAAACCTTCATGTTATGATGAAAATAATGACTTTGTTGATAATATTAATGAGTTCATACATGCCAGGAAGCATATATGGGATGTGATTGGATATGATGGGGATCCCATTTACGACATTGAGGGTCATTCCCAAAATTTGCCTTTACCTGAAGTTAATAAGAAAATTGACATTTGGAAACAAGAACATGACATGATTACCAATTTTATTCAGACACCCAAGGATGAATTGATACTATGCTCTCCTAATAATTTTTGGTCATACCTTGAGGACTTTTATGACTATCCATCTGAGCACTTGGATCTATTCTATGAAGAAAGTTATCAACCATATTCCTGCTCAGATCTTGATGAAAGTGAGGAGGCTACTTCCGTGAAGCAGGATGCTTGTGATAAGGTTTTTCGCCTCCCTTTGATTACTTTACCGTGCTATGTCACTGAAGGTATGGTTTGAAAACATGCCCCTTATCCCAAGTCTCCTGTAAGAAAAAACATCATTTTGGATTTTAGGGAAAAGTTGAGTACCTCAAGAAGAAGCTTATTGTCACTTTTTTCCAGCTTCCCCTTAAGGAATTGCCAGTCATCCTTTCATATATTGTTAATCCCTTCTTAGGCCTCAAGTTTTGAAGACGTCCAAGGTAGCCATCATTCAGATTCCTTGAATCAGTATTTTGAACCTTTGACTTTTCAGGATTGATTTATGAGATGGATTGAGCACTCTCCTGAGAGTATGTCTTGGCATCACTTTTTTCCTCCCACCCGCCTCCATGAGCTAGACCTTACAGTTTCCATTGATATGATACATTTTCTAACTCATGTTATTGTTGTGCTTAACTTATCACTATTTTGGCTTATGATGAAGCACATAAGCAGGTATTGTGGGATGTTGTTGGATGGGCTTCGCTGATCGTTTGACCACATCTAACATCCAACCAATAGGTAAGTGCAGGAAAGTAGGAAGGCATTTTGCATTCATTGTATATACGATCACATTGAATGCTAGAGTAGTTTTCTTTCTCACTTGTACATATGATTGTTTTATTTTAGTCATATATATATATGAGCTGGGGGTGATATCACCACCCCAAATGATTATTGATGGTTTCTATTGAGATCAAGCGGGTTTCAAGTTATACTAGAGAAGCCGAGGTTATCATGCGCTCTACGACAAGAACAAGTCCCCGAGTTGGAGCCAGATGTTATCCCCAACTTTTAGGTATAACTAAGGAGATTATGTCTCGAGGCCCACAGGTCCTATACATGGAGTATCAAGATCCATATCGACTTCAGAAAGGTCCTGGATGACCCATATTTTCTTCCTTTCAGTGCCTCCACTTCTCAGCAGCAACAACATCCATCACCTTAGCTTGGTCTTGTATCAGAAATGGTTCTTGCTCCATGAGGTAATGAGTCCGGGTATCATGGTATATGTCACTCTGATCCTCAAAACCTTTGAATATGTGCATCTAGTTCTTTTTATTTCTAACGGGTGCTTGGATCTTATACTTATCCACTTTACCATATTTGGGGGGAATGACAGGACGCCCTAGTAACACTGTTCCCATAGGTTTTGACTTGCCACTGGGGGGATTTATGAAAATTCATCGTCCGCTCCCGTCATACTTAACAATTTCCATATTGCTTCCCGCTCATCCATCCCATTACATTGGTCCAGGAATTGGGTTGGCCAATCATTCAAGGTTTGAACCTTGCCTTGTGGGAAGAAGGGGCTAAATGCCCAGAAGGTAAAAGCAACTGGAAAAAGATAAAAGCCTAAAAATTAAACCTCAAGATGCTTCACCCAAGGATCCCCAAGAAAGCAGTAAAAGGATTCTCAGAAAGAAATAAGAGGGACCCATAAAAATAATAAAATAAGACCTAGTAAGAGGATAGGGGGTCTCATCATGAGACATCCTATTAGGTCCATGGGAACCTAGTGGTATGACACTACTAGTATCTGATTACCATTCTAAGGTAGTGGCTCTTGGTTGCATGGCCAAGAGAAAGGGGGTCTCATCACGAGTCAACCTTCTCATTTCCGTGAAAGTGCTTGTGGGTAACATTGCCACCACTGGTCACCACGCCAGGGTAGTGTCCCCTGATTAGCTTCTTGAAAGAAAAAGAAATAAAGAATAAAAGAATAAAAGGCATGAATGGGCTTGGAAACATTTTCATCCAGGACAGGTGCAACTCTCCTTCTACAAAGGCACCCACAGGTAAGCCTTGCATTTCCCTGCTATCATTGCACCCCTTGTCAGGACATCCCTTATCCACCTCACCCATTTACATGACTTGGATCTGATCTCTTCCACAAACTTCCCTTTTCCAGTGGACACTATCCTAATAGGATGCCCTGTCACTTCCTCCAAACTTGCCTTGCAGATTTATATAACGTTTTTGAGCACTTGACTGGGTAAAAGGGGTTTTATGCACATGTTTAATAAAATTAATGATTGGATGTGATTTCCATTGCTATGATCCCTGTGACTTATGAGCCCATGGAGGGCATATCTGTTGATGTGCAGGATCATACTCGATAGACAGGTACACATGGGGAGATGTTTAGTTCAGACCTCCATGGGGATGAAGATCCCACCAGATGGATGTTGAGACCCCAACAGGGGGTAGAGACAAGACATAGGGTTTTTCATCGGAGAAGAGGAGGACGTTCCACAGAGGAACCCTAACAGAGCCTCACCTAGGGGGGTTGATCCCTCTCCACTGGAACGTTGGCCTTGGAAGGGTCAGGACGTCTCCCATGATGCCCATGACATCATACAACTCTATGGACATTTTGGGGAGGCAATATGGCAATGTGGCACGTGTGGCAGCTTGGAGAGGCCCAAGGAGGGCTAACATTTTGCTTCAGGAGGCCTATGCTGCCGGAAAATGGGCTAACATCACCCTAAAAGGGGCATGATGTCTTAATTTTGCTTGATTAAGGTTTCATTTATGACATTTAGTGTAAAAACAATATTATTATGTATTTTGTCCTTGTCGGCCTTTTGTGATCTAAAATTTAATTAAGGGCATTGATATTGTATAAGTAAGAGAGATACAACTCTCTTTTCATCATCATCTTTCACTCACCACTTGGAGGTCTGAAATTTGCACCCTCTTCTAGGGTTTTGGCTGAAAATTGATGCACACTTGTTGAAGGAGGCTTTTCTTGGATATTTTTGGCATTTGTTGGTGGAAGGTTTTACAACTAGGGTTTGGCTATATGAATTCTTTGTTAAATGTAAGTAAATTTCTGCAACACTTTTTTATTGAATGGTTATGGTATTGTTTACTTTCATTTTGTTATTATAATTTGCTGCATTAAACCCTAGGTGACAAGCACATGTTGGTGTCATTGTCTCATGTCCCTACTAAGATAAGCCAAGAGCCATTTTGATTTGCTGAAGTTATATAGAGCCTTGCCATAGCAACACTCTACTTCTATTCTTATAGCCTATCCATTTTTATCTTGTCAATGAGATAAAGAAGGAGGAGAAAGCACTAATGCCTAGGGTTTCTACACCTTAGTGAGCCTTTCTCCCCTAGGGTTTCATTGTTGAGGCCTTGCCTTAGAAACACTTCAACATCTAATCCTCTTGTCTTAAGCCCTACCATATTTTATTCAAGCTAGTCGTTCAAATTTACCTTTTGGGCTAGAGAAGGAGGAAGACACACTAAGGCCTAGGTCATCTACACCTCAGTGAGCCGCCTCCCCTAGGGTTTGATTGTTGAGGCTGTTAAGGTCCTAACCCGCACATAGGTAGATCACTGTATTCAGATGTAATAAAGGTCAATATTAATAAGGCCTTTCAATAAAATAGAATAAGGCGGATGTAAGAAGACCTAATAGAAGCTTCCGCTTCTAGAAGGATCTTCCTCTAGATGCTTCTCTTAATAGACATATTTAGTATAAATAAGGGTCGAGGGTATGATAACCCTAGCTTGGAGATTATTGTAACAGAGCGCTGCTCGATTGGAGGTTTCCCCCTCGAAGAGGCCTGTGAACACTGCTTTTTGAATCAAAGTGCTATTTCTATTGCTATTGTTATATCTTTTTGTGTACTGTGAAGATTATGCTGGATATTTTATTGTTATTCTGCCATTCCTAGCATTTTATTTATGTTCTGCATATTTTATATATCTGGTATCTTGCAAGTGGTATCATAGCACTTTCCTTGGTAGAAATTGTGGGTATTTTTTTTCTTTAGGGTAGAGACGTATTTCGACGTATTTAAGCCACAGAGATCTGTCGTTACGCGCATAAACCCACGGTTGAGGGATTCATACACATAGGAAATACAAGTGGTTCTTAAGCGCACATCTATTGGCCACCCTTGTAATCCCTATTGGTACCCCTTCGAGTGGTAGCACATCAGAGAACACCTGTGTACGGATCGGCCTAGATTTCCTGAAGCCCTCTTTTGATCCATCGGATCTTTTAATGACTTATGGTTGAGTTTTAATTTGCATGCGTTAATTAACCATTCGAGAAAACTTAGTGAAAGAATGAGGAAATAAGAGGAATTATGACAGCCATATATACATTTGCAGATCTGAAATGAAATAATAAACAACAAACCATAACACGTAGATTGATAGCGGAGTTCGACACAACTTTGCCTACGTCTCCGGGCCTTTTTCTCTGTGGGGGAGGCTTTTTTATTTCTGCTCAAAAGCTCAAAAGTACATCGCTGCAATGCCAAATGGCTACAAGACTAATCTGTTCATGTTCTTCCAGATCTCTAGAACCATGCAAAGAAAACGGCACACAAAACGGACGTCCGGAGCTCCCAGAAATGGTCCGACAACGTCTCCTCCTCAAAAACTTCTCTGCCTCAAAATGGCTTTGGCTTGGCTTCTCCTCAGCATAATTCTGCTCTGAATGCCTTTCTATGGCCTCAAATAGACCTGGTTTATATATATTGGAAGTTGGTTGCTCACCTCCAACTTCCTCCTAAAAATTAGGCTCCATAAATGCCCAATAACTCCCAAAAATGGAGAAAATACATTAAAAATGGGCTTAATTACAATTAAAAACCAAAAATTGGTTATAAAACCCACTTTCTAACTATAATATGGGCATAATCCCCTTATATCCAGCATGCGCCCCCTTGGCAGGGTCACATGGCTTCATGTGGCCGAGCGCCAACCCAAAGGGCTGTGCCTGGCCCCCTTTTGGCGCTCCTTACAATACTTTGCAATATATTTTATAATGTGGGTTTTACAACATAAGAAATAATTTGGTGTATTGGCAAAGGACCATTTCTTAAGGTGTTGGCTTGGTGGTGGTCGTGGGTTCAAATCCCATGGACCCCAAAACAATTTTTGAAACATTCCACTTCAACTGATGACTAGGTGCCACGTGGCTTCCCATGACTGGGCCATGTGGCATCTCCCCATTTGACGGATTAATGCCACTTGTCAGCTATTGACTGGTCCAGTTGCCTGCCACATGTCTGCCTTGTCAGTGAACCTGCCCAATCACCATCATCCAAAGAGTGCCACATCATCTCCTGCACAGTCATCATGTTGACATCAACATTGACTTTTTGACCAGTTGACCTTTGACTTTTCCCTGTTTGGGCTTCCGATCAGAACGCGATAACTTTCGCATACAGAGCCCATTTGACAAAGTAAATATACCGTCGGAATCAGGAAGACGAGACAGACGCAATGACATTGGTTTTGTCAGATTTCGAGCACTTTCATTTTTGAGCATTTTTCAAGCCCTGTCAGGCTTCTGGATCTGATTTCGGATCACACCTCCCCACAATAAGACCTTTTGGTCCCCAAAAGGTTACTGACCAGTCAACAAGCTCGGGATAGGCCACCCGGCTTTCTCTCCGTCTCTGAACTCTGTCTTGTGCACTTGTCTCATCAAGATCAGCTGTAACACAATCATGATAACTGACAGTATATTGTTAGCCATTTGAACCCCGTTACATCTTACTGAAGCCACTATCATCCATGTAGAAAACATTGCTAATGATAGCATCAAAAAGACGACTGCAAATGAACTGATATATTTTAGATATCTGCACGACATGAGCTTATCTTGAAGCAACTTATGATTGATTTTCCATTCAACAACCATATCTTGTTCTTGCTTAAGATCAATTACTTCATTTGAAAC
>ML826158.1:27976-38701 GCA_009831015.1 Picea engelmannii
CTGGTGCAAGAAAAAACGTTGTAGAGAGAAATGGTTATGGAATTCTTGTGAGAGCCGATGAGTGGAACATGAAGAGTGTACCAGGGTGGGTAAGGAATGGAATAAGACTCACGAACAGAGGCCTGGTTGGACCTCTTAACTCCATTGAAGCCTGAAATGATCGCCGCGTCCTCCATTGAATCCTGAAATGACCTCCGTTTCCTCCTAGTACTCCCTGCCTAGCTGGTTCACTCGCCCAATTCCCTAGCCAGGCGCACTATAACTCCTATCATGGTGTGAGCCACAGAGGAGTTAATGTGTAGGGGATGGAGGTCGAGGTTAATAAATCCTCCGGGTTCCTGGTTCTAGGTGTCTTCACTCTCTTACCAGGTGGCACCCCATCCGGGTGACAACATTTTAAACATTGGATGAAGCATGGAAACATGATTAAAAACACCATTGGACCCAAAACAAAATAGTAAAAATTGAAAATAGATGAAAAAACACCACTGAGAAAAAAATTTGAACAATTTAAAAATAGATGAAAAACAAGCATTAAAAAAACAAAAGTGGAAACATTATGTATCAGAAAATTTAAAATACTAAAAAATCACCTAAAAAGGGAGGAGGTGGGGGTGCTATTGGTAGCACCACCATTTTTAAAAACGGGGTAAAAAACTTAACCCCCCCAAAAACAAGAACATTGTAGAGTTCTCGTTAAGTTGGTAACTATGTTTTGATTGTGACATAACTGCAGTATTTTAGGTCACTAATGTTTCATCTAGAAGTGACAGACATCCAGAGGTATTTGAAAATAGATAATATGGGTATTTGAATGATATACTTGAATGTGACTTTAAATCCTTTAAATTAGCCCCGTTCGAGGTCAAATGGTACAAGATACAAATGAATGAACATGATCTTGAAAGAACTATTATTGAGCATGAAAATGGATTTACCATGGTTAATACAAGGATGCTTGAGATGGGTACTGAGCTTTATGTTCTTCCAAGCCAATGTGAGAAGGTCTTTTACTCAGATGTTCCAGTTAAAGAGGGATGGTCATATGTTGTTAGATATGGTCCAAGAGGAAGGTCTGTAAAGTATAATGTAGTGAAAGAAGATGATAATGAAGAAGATGATAATGCATAGGAGCAAGTAGACATGTTAGACGAAGAAGTTGAGCTAGTTGTAGATGGCAATGTTCTCGATCAACATATCGATGATGAAATTATAAAAAATGACACTGATGATGATGTTGCTTTGCCCAATCCTTACAACGTCCATTTCGAACTCGATTCTGGATTGTATGAGACATATTTGGAGTTGGAAAAAGAAGAAGATCAATGATATTGATTTTTTGAAATGTAGGTTGGGGTATGCCATTATATATTTTCTATGATTTATTTTATTTAAAGCATTTTCTTATATGGGTTGATTGTTTGTTGTTAAGTTTTATGCCATATTCTTGTATGTATCATTGGTTGGTTAGAATTCATTGACCTTGATTTCTCTCATAACCCACCAACCTATAACCTCCTAAACCATTTTGAGCACGTGCTGATTTATTTTAACTATTAGTAAATATTAATAATGTTACAAAGAAAAATTGTGAATTTTACCTACAAGAGAGTACAAGATAATGCCAACTTCATTACCTTCGTTAGAGCAAGACTTGTCAAAGTGCATATGACACATCCCATTATCCAGGTCAATTTGTTCCAAGGTAGTGTTGTCCTCATCGACAAAGATGGAGTACACTCCTAGGTCCTCTTCAATATAATTTACATTAGCTTGTGGGATGCTGGCCAGAGGGGGGCACACGCCCAAGGGTGGTGCCTCCTCTTTTACCTCACTCGGGCTATGAAGTAGTGGAGGAGAGGATGAGGGGTAGTGAGCAACAGAGGAGGTCGCCTCCAATTTTACTGAACTAGAGCTATAAAACTGGAGAGGAACCGACTACGTCCTCTGGGAAGTGTGTTGAGGGCTGGAAAAATGAATGATGAGCACTCGTTGGGAGGGGGTAAGCCTATTACCACGAGAAAGGGTGTTGTTTTTGGAAGCACCCCTCTTGGACTTTCCTCACTCCCGAGGCATACTAAGGGGAATACAAGGGTGGAGGAAGGAAGCAATGGAGGCTGAGGGGAGATGCAGGGAGTGATGGAGGGAGACAGAGACGCTGAGAGGGAAAGTGGAGTGGAGGGAGTCGGGGGGGATGTCACTGGTGCATGGAAAAATGTTGCAAAGAGAAATGGTTCTGGAATTCTTGTGAGATTCGAGTAGTGGAACAGGAAGAGTGCACCAGGGTGGGTAAAAAATGGAATAAGACCCCTGAATAGAGGCTTGGTTGCACCTCTTAACTCCATTGAATCTTGAAAAGACCGTCGCGTCCTCCATTGAAGCCTGAAATGACCTCTGTGTCCTCCTGGTACACCCTGCTTAGCTGGTTCACTTGCCCAATTCCCTAGCCAGGCGCACTACCATAACTCCTCTCTTGGTGTGAGCCATGGAGCAGTTAATGTGCAGGGGATGGCGGTTGGGGTTAATAACTCCCCTAGCTTCCTGGTTCCAGGTGTCTTCAATCTCTTACTAGGTGGCACCCCATCCGGGTGACAACATTTTAAACATTGGATGAAGCACGAAAACATGATTAAAAACACCATTGGACAAAAAAAATAGTAAAAATTGAAAATAGATGAAAAAACACCATTGAGAAAAAAATTGAACAATTTAAAAATAGATGAAAAACAAGCATTTAAAAAAAAAGTGGAAACATTATGTATCAGAAAATTTAAAAATACTAAAAAATCACCTAAAAAGGGAGCGGGGGGGAGGGGGGGTGGTGCTATTGGTAGCACCACCATTTTTAAAAACGGGGTAAAAAACTTGACCCAAAAAAATGAGAACATTGTAGAGATCTCGTTAAGTTGGTAACTATGTTTTGATTGTGGCATAACTGCAATATTTCAGGTCACTAATGTTTCATCTAGAAGTGACAGACATCCAAAGGTATTTGAAAATAGATACTATGGGTATTTGAATGATATACTTGAATGTGAATTTAAATCCTTTAAATTAGTCTTGTTCGAGGTCAAATGGTACAAGTTACAAATGAATGAACGTGATCTTGAAAGAACTATTATTGAGCATGAAAATTGATTTACCATGGTTAATACAAGGATGCTTGAGCTAGGTATTGAGCTTTATGTTCTTCCAAGACAATGTGAGCAGGTCTTTTACTCAGATGTTCCAGTTAAAGCAGGATGGTCATATGTTGTTAGATATGGTCCAAGAGGAAGGTCTGTAAAGTATAATGTAGTGAAAGAAGATGATAATGAAGAAGAAGATAATGCATAGGAGCAAGTAGACATGTTAGATGAAGAATACAAAGAAGTTGAGCTAGTTGTAGATGGCAATGTTCTCGATGATCATATCTATGATGAAATTATAAAAAATGACACTGATGATGATGTTACTTTGCCCAATCCTTACAACGTCCATTTCAAACTCGATTCTGGACTAGATGAGACAAATTTGGAGTTGGACAGAGAAGAATATCAATGATATTGAATTGTTGAAATGTAGGTTGGGGTATGTCATTATATATTTTCTATGATTTATTTTATTTAAAGTATTTTCTTATATGGGTTGATTGTTTGTTGTTAAGTTTTATGCCATATTCTTGTATGTATCATTGGTTGGTTAGAATTCATTGACCTTGATTTCTCTCATAACCCACTAACCTATAACCTCCTAAAACATTTTGAGCATGTGCTGATTTATTTTAACTATTAGTAAATATTAATAACGTTACAAAGAAAAAATGTGAATTTTACCTACAAGAGAGTACAAGATAATTCCAACTCCATTACCTTCGTTAGAGAAAGAACCGTCAAAGTGCATATGACACATCCCATCCTCCAGGTTGATTTTTTCAAGGTAGTGTTTTCCTCATCGACAAAGATGGAGTACACTCCTAGGTTCTCTTCAATATAATTTACATTAGGCTGTGGGATGCTTTCTATATAAGGTGAAATTCTTCCCTCCCTTAGGACTATGATGTTCTTCCCATTCCGAGAAATAGTTAAGTGTGTCCCATCAAGTGAGAGGTATCCACCTGTAACGTCTTTCCAGTCTCTTCCTAAGATGATTGAATAATTACTCACTAGCATGTCAATTACTTGAATATTAAGGGTTGTCCTTATTTCAAGATGCGTGCACAAAACCAAGGTCACATCCTTGATTTCACCTATGGTTGATTGTTGTAAACTATTATAAGAGAGCATACTTTTGGCATTTTCATTTGTACAAGACAAGCCTAGCTCTTCCATAATAATCTTTGACATTACACTTGGGCTCGAACCGTTGTCAATCAGACAACACTGAGTTATTTTGTCCATAATCTTTACATAAATGAAAAATGGAGGATTTTGTATATGGTATCTAAAATTATGTACACCTACTTTATTTACAGTTGAGTCCTCTTCGTCTGCCTCTTCAGAGAGATTGGCTACAGTGGAAGATTTTCCTTTCATGAATTTTTTCAGATGCTTTTGTTGCTCAGGGACATAAACCATGTCCAAAAGAGTAGCATTGGCCTTAATATTATCCAATTGATTGAGAATGTTGTATTTGGAAGAAGGAAGAGGAGAAGAGGATCCTTGACTTTCCAGAGTTTTAGTAACCTGTATAGTAGCAACGAGTGAAAATGAGCTTGGGATAGAAGAAGTATGAGGGGGATCACATTTTCCTTTTGAAACATAGGATTTATTCCTAGTGTTTATGATCATGACATCCTATGGTTCTGCATAATCTAGAACAACAATGGTAGTTTCAAGCCTTTTACCAAAGATTTTATCTCAAGTGCTCTTTTTTAACTCACAAGAACTTTCCTCATGGTGCTCCTCACAAAAGTTACACCAACTACGAGGCATGATGGCTTTAGGCTGAAAGTTTTTTCATTAGGATTCCTAAAGGGTGGTGAAGAAGAATATGAGGCCCCAGGGGTAAGTGAAGGGACATTTCCCTTTCGCTCATACACTATCATTCAATTATTCATGTCTTGTACAAGATGTAAGAGGGAAGTCATGTCTGTTTGTTTAATTGAGTCTCCCATGGGAAGACCTGTTCTTTCAAGTTGTTCTTCATACTCTACACAAGTATGGAGAGAGAAACCAAGGTTGTCGTGGCCTTTTCTTCAAGCCTATGACGATAGGGGGAAGGTAGAGCATTATAGTAATGCATAAAGGCGGCTTGGTTCTGAGGGAAAATAATTTCGGGAATTTGGCTATATAACTTGGTGAAACGTAAGTTGAAAGAGTTGATAGTTTCAATGTCTTTGTACACAATGTTATTATATTCCTGTAATTGTTCTACTGGGCTCTTAGACTTCCCATAATTCGATTTGAACCAATAAACTGACTCCTCCTAAGTGGAAAGAATCTTGGGAGGAAGATCAAATAAATATGTTGCTGCTTTCCCTTCAAGAGAATTAACAAATAAGTGCATACAAGTATCATTGTCATTAGCTCCTATATTGTGACAAGCATTAGATAATGCCACCAAGTGTTGATTTGTAGTGACAATGTTATTTACATAAAACTTAGGGAGATTCTCTTTGAATTTAGGAAGTGGATGAGTGGCAGGTGCTAGGTTTGGAGGGGAGGATACATGCCATGGGGTAGTAGTAGCATCCTCTTTGAATTGAAAGAGCCCATACTTTTTAATGACCTTGGCAAGATTTGTAGTTGATTTGACTGGAATTTGATGACTATACAAGCTGCCAATCACTGATGAGGCTGAATGTTGGGAAGTTGAGACACCTCAAGTGCCACCAGAGCCACCACCAGATGCCATTTGGTGAATGATGGGTAAGGGAGAAAAAGACAAATTGGCTGAATCAGAAAAAATTCTCCTTAGAGTACCTTGTTGAGTTGACAAAACAACGTTTCTTCTTCCTATTTCAACAATAAGGTTGATCTCAAGTGATAAACCTCTTCTTCTCCTAGATATGCAAGGGTTTAAGGACATGAAAAGAGGATCAAAACTTTAGGAAAAACAAATCTATGGCTGATTCCTAAGTTGTCTTTGCTTGGCTTCCCAGCGTTCTCGGACACTTATGTATTGTTCAATTACTACTCACGAGTGTTCAAGCTCAACCCGGGTATTAACAGTCTCTAAGATGGTATCAAATAATGATAGAGAAATGTTGGTTTGGTCTTTAATACCGAGCTCAATATTGGGTTTCCTTGTGACCGATACTGCCATGAAAAAAGAAAACAATCAAAGAATAAAAAACAGAAACATAAAAAATATTCAATGATAATGTGAACTTAATCAACCAGAGAGATATGGAATATCTCCCTAGTATGGTCGCCAAATAAATGTTTAGGAAAATAAATTAATTATATTACTCAAGCATTTTAGAATCTTGTCTGGCTAGGAGAAAATAATCAGGAATATCACCCTATGCTTTACAGCCTCAGAAATAGTTTTCCAATCCACAAGTATTAATTACCAGGGTTTAGGCTGATTTATTAATGAAAAGAATGTTGCAAAAATAAAACAAAATTTTACTTTTTAGTTTTTATAAACATATGCACATTGCAGAGAGTAAATATGGAGATCGAAAAGAAAAAGTGACCAAGTCATAAATTCACACAAATGAGACATAATAGAAATCTGATTTATTTCATTCCAAGAAATCAAAAGTGTTTTTCTCTTTACAAAACCCTTGTGAGGGCAGGACCAAATTCTAACTTAGAGACCCCCGATGAAAACCATACAAAAGGACTATGACAAGAAGTAAAAACTGAACTTTATAATCTAGATCAACTTGCCACAGACAACTGCCAATTTGACTCTGCACAATATCCTTTATTAACTATGAAATTTAATCCATAAACAAACAAGTATACACAAGCTATCAAAGATAGATCAACACCTTCAAAACAAGCATCTGAATGATATGGTTCAGCTTTGAACCTTGTTGTCTATAGTAGAACCCTGCTATCAAAAAGAGAATTAGGCTATGAATAACTCAAGAATGAATGAAAACTGAACTATCTCATGTACACAAAAGAACAAACCTTAGTCTTGCTTTTTCCTTCTATTCTCCCGTTGTTCTTCCTTCTCATTTGGCTTTTATACATTCCAAATAAGTTGAAGTAGTACAACTACTTTCTTTAGTTAATTTAATTAAACTTAACTAATTTTAGTTTAGGGGAAGTAATAATAATAATAATAGTTAAATGTTTTTATTTAATAATAACTAAGTAGGTGGGGCCCCTTGCGACTCTCTTCTTTTATTCTTTACAAAATAAACACAATTAGATAATCATTTAAACACATGCCGACTTGTAGCTCCCATAAATATTTCCAAAATTTGAATATTAAATATCAGAAATAATTCAAATCATATCCAAAACATGTAAATAACCACATTATCCCAAAAAAATAGCTTGATGTCCAAAAATTTCTACAGACCATTGTCTTCAACAACTCAATCATAAACACATAAGTGAAAATCCATATTTGCCACTTTGAGAGGACATATTTCTTCTATCATTGTGGTCCCCTTTGGACTTCCCATAAGTAGCCTTAGGTTGATTCAAACCTTGAGGATTAATCTCACTAATAACATGAGAATATTAATCCCTCATATGCATACGGGAGGATACTGATTTTGATGAGTTATTTGAAGGAGATGAAGGGGAGGAAACAACTTTACCTTTGTCTTGCACATGGAGGACATTAGTCTTAATCCTTTTTCTAGCATGAGAGGATTGGACAGGTGAATGCACAGGGGGAATTTGAATATTAGGATTTACAAGTGGGGGAGGAGGAGGTAATGATAAGTTAGGCCAACCATGATGGTGAGAGACTACCAGATTGACAATCTCTTGTCATCCATCATTTTAAGGAACTTCTGGTTGCATGGATACATGAGGAGGCACAATAATATCAGGAATATGTTGGGGTTGGAAGGGAGGCCTCTCTGGTCGGGGTTGAACTATCCCTTTCCCAATCCAATTGAATAACCCAACTTGAAACAACTGGTTCAACTCCTGAGGGTCAACATCAAAATGAATTGAGAATCTAGGCCTTCTAGGCCCTCTGTTCCAGTTACCTCTTCCTCTATTGTTTCTGCCATGACTGCCTCTGCTGAAGAAACTCTTCCTGTATGCAGTAATTCATTAGTAACTAGCCCTTAACAAACCATACATGAGATTTTGTTTATATGAAACAAAGTTTGGCTTAGAAATTGACATAATACCCATGCAAATCAATCCATAATAAATTATTTAATAATTTCCAAGTGAGCAGGGGGTGGAATAGGGTTCATGGGACATTTGGAGGGATTGTAATGAGTGCAAAAGTGGTAGCATGACAAGGGATAAAAACATGAGTACTACTCAACAATTCATTAAATAATTAACTGTACCATAAAAAACCAAGAATATGAGCTACCACCTATTTCTGTGTCATATCTTTTTCCACTGCAATATATAGTTTTTAATTTATTTTATAGAACATGGCGTGTACAAATGAAATTGGGATCATGAGGGGGGTATAATGAGCGAAAAAGTGATAGTATGAAAAGGAATAATACCAATATTATTCATGAAAAATAAATCAAATCGAACAATAATCATAACTTTGTTCAAACCCACAATCCAATAAGCATCCACTTAACAGCTGCATTGCACCCAGAGGAATGAAATACATCAATCACTGAGACGAAAAAGGAGTGACAACAAATTAACACCAATACTGTTGTAAAACCCATGCACCAAACTCAAAGCTTGTTACACCATTATCACAATTTTCCATAGAGAACCAGAGTAAAACCCCAAGCTGACTGACTTGTTTTAGATCAATAAACCAATGCACATGCTACACACAACAGGAAAATCCATTTCTTTTCTTTAAAATGCCAAAAATCTAGAGTATTCATAGAAGAAAGCATACATGCAATACTGATACACAGTCAAAACTTAAGAAAAACACAGAACTCATGCAATTTTGAGCCAAACATTGATTCATAACATAGAGGGACCATCATGGATGGAAAATAAAGGAACCATACCTGGAAAAGCTTGCTTGAGGAAAGAGTTGGAATACATTTTCCTTTCACAACCAGAAATCACAGAGCATCCACAACCACCCGAGCGAAAAACCAAATGCAAGTATGGCTAGGGTGATGGGCTTGGGGGTTGTTTGAGTGACGTGCAAGAAATGCACGTCACTTCCTTCCCCAACCCCATTCAATTCAATGTACAAGCCAACCGATCCACGATATCATCAAACATTAATTCAAACAGATATCCCATTGCTATATCCATTGCATAGTGTGTCACCCCAAATCATATCATAACTTTAACAACAACCATATATGCTTCAAACATAATCCTTTAATCAAAGCAAAAGCAAGAAGGTGTATACACCTTCTTTTGTCACCACATATAACCTTAGGACTTGTTCATAGTTTTTTCCTTTTTGTTTTTGTTCAACCTTCCGTATCATCCTTTGCATAAAATCATATGTAAAATCATCAATCAATGTTTAATGTATAAACATAACACCTGCAACAAAATAATCCTTATATCCATAACACTGCCATAAGTTTCGAGCGACCATCAAAACCATCTAGCAATAACATATTCAACCAACCATGTTGCCATAACGAATAAAACCATGACTTGAATCTTCAATTGTAGAAGACTGTGTAGGCATCATTATAACAACAAACAAACATATAAGTGTAACACATCCATCATCACGCCACTAGTCTACAAGGGGGTCCCACCTACTAGTTTATTATTATTTTTTTAAATAAATAATAGAGCTTGGCAAGCATTTGCGAGCAATATTCATCATTGTGTTTTTAAATGTCAACGGAAGCGTGAGAAGACTCTTCATCATCATTTTATTCTTGAGGATTTGTAAAAAAATATTCAATGAACTCATTATCTTCAAGAGACAAATAAGGTGCTTTTTGAGGATTTTCTTCAACAAGATCTTCTCTGTTAATCACATCATAAATTTCCTTGACATTTCAATATGGGATACCTATTCCTAATTTTTTTCCAATTCTTAAATGTTGTGCAATAGAGGCTCATGGGACGTAGGAGAGGGATGGGCCTCATCAAGTAGATCACTTCAACAGAGAAGGATCACCATATTTTTCTTCAATAGAATCACCCAAGAAAAGATATGCATTCTTTATTTCCTCTATTTCCACAAGAAGATCAATTGAGGGGTTAAGATCATATTTCATCATTAGTTCATTGATATTTTCCCATATTTTATCTTGTATATTGAGAAATATACAAGCATCTTGAACTTCTTCATAACCATAGATCCAACGCCTTTGGAACTTTTTCATTAACCTAGAAATGATTTTATCTCTTTAGGCTTGAAAACGCAATACCAATCCCATATCTCTTCTCATTGTAATGAGTATGCAAATGTTTTCATTAAGATATCTTCATAGAAAATATTAGTATCTACCACATATTCCATAAAATATTCAAAGTGATCCGAATCCAACCAACAATTTCCATCAAACATTGGGACATGGGTAAACACACCAACAAAGAGCATAAGTGGACATATCGAACACACGATAAATCAATAGGAACAAATTCATTAGAAAAACATTATTTATTGTTAGAATCCATACCTTAAACATACAAAGTGATGATTTATTAAGATCACAGAATTACATACCAATCATACAAATAC
>ML826158.1:53344-91970 GCA_009831015.1 Picea engelmannii
GACTCTGAGAAATCTGACTCTCTTTTGTTTTCCATAAACACAATGCTCACAGAAGTCCAAATCAATTTGTTTAAGATCTGGCAGCAAATTTCTTTTGTGAAGGATATGCATACCCTTCTCACTCATGTGTCCCAGCCTATGATTCCATAGTGCTGTATCCACTCCTGTAGAAGCTAAAGATATAGAAGAGTCAGTATTACCAGTACATAAATACAATGTACCTACCTTCTCTCCTTTTGCTATCACTAATGATCCTTTGATGACCTTCCACATCTTGTCTGTAAATATGGATATACAACCTTCACTTGCCAACTGCCCTGTTGAAATTAGACTTTTCCTTAAATATGGAACATGTCTTACCTCTTTCAACAACCATTGGTTTCCATTTCGTTGCTTTATTTTTACCTTTCCCATTCCAAGAATTTTGCATGGTGCATCATCACCCAAATGAACCTGTCCAAAACCACCTTGAACATAATCTAGAAAATGTTTCCTATGGGGTGTGGCATGAGATGAAGCTCCTGAATCTACTACCCAAGACTCATAAGTATTATCTACAGAAAGAATCAAAGCATCTTGTAACACATCACCTGTTACATTTGCTTCCTGATTTCTCTCATGCTGTCCATCTCTTTGTTTCTTCGGAGCTCTGCAGTCTTTCTTCAGATGTCCTTTCTTCCCACAATTCCATCACTCTATCTTTTCAAGTCTGGATTTGGACCCACCCTTCCTAGAATTTTCATGGTTCCCTGAGCCCTTTCCTCTATCCTTTTGTATTCCCCTGTTCTCCATGTTCAATGCATTACCTGATGTCTCACCTGTGCTTTTCCGTCACATTTCCTCACTAAGGATAACACCAACAACATCATCAAATTTTAAAGTATTTGAACCAAAGATAGAGTTACTTACAACCATGACCAAACTGTTCCATCTTTCTGGCAATGAGCACAAGATTAGAAGAGCCTTGACCTCATCATCAAAGTCCAATTTTATAGAACTTAGTTGATTAGTAACCATATTAAATTCATTTAAATGATCTGCAACAGACCCACCTTCTAACATCTTCATATTAAATAATCTCTTCATTAGAAATACCTTATTGGACGCTGAGGGTTTTTTGTACAATTTGGACAATGCGTCCATCAAACCCTTCGTTGTCTTTTCTTTGGAAATATTGAAAGCCACCGACGCTGCCAGGCTCAACCGTATCATTCCTAAAGCCTTTCTGTCAAGAATCTCCCATTCTTTGTCCTTCATGGCCGTCGACTTCTTTACTACTCCACCTAATGGTAGGAATAGATCCTTCTGATATAAATAATCTTCCATCCACATCTTCCATAATTGGTAGTTTTGGCTGTTAAATTTCTCGACCCTAAACTTTCCATCTTTCGACATTGCTCCCACTCGAACCAGGGACCCTCTTTTCCTACGAGTTACCTTTCACTCTGATACCAGTTGTTAGAAAAACAGGACCGCAGAGAAATAAAATAAAACAAATGCGGAAAACAAAACACAAAATATACACAATACAATAGAGACACAGATTTACGTGGTTCACCCAGTGTGGGCTACGTCCACGAGAGAAATTTCCAGGTCCTTCCTTTATTATTATCCAACAAATGAAGGGATACAACCTACAACAAAACCCACTATAACTTCCTCTTCTTTCTCTCACAGTCTCCTCTCTCAGAATACAATATTCACCATCAACCATAGCCGCAATACATTTCCCTCATAAAAGAGGGTTGCCTTCTAGGGCAAAAAACCCTAACATAATCTCTACCGTTAGATCTGTGACCTTATAATGAACGATCCAGATTTATAATGAAATTACAATATACATTTACAAGGCAATTTTTCCTTCGGGGGATTTTCCCCCGAACCCCCATCGGGGGACGCTTCCCCCAAACCCCCGTTGGGGGCCCGCTTGCCCCCAGACCCCCTAGTCGGGGGGATAGCCCCCCTGAACCCAGCAGAGGGGGTACCCCCCCTCTGCACTCCCCTGCGTGGAAGAGTGTACATACTTATGGGGTGTAAATACTTCATGGAGTCTAAACACGGCTAAAAGCAAGGACCTCTGAATCAAGAAGATAATTAGGCTCCACAACCAACAAGAGCTAAGGAAACCACCTAGTTTAGAAACAACCTAGTTCAGAAACTCAACGTTTAGAGGAAAGGTTAGAGGAAGTTGTGAAAACTACTGAAGTCCGAAGCACCGAAGCTCCAAGGAGACAACGATTTAACACTTCGCTGATTCGACGTTCGGGAAATCACAGAGTGATGAGGTAGAAATCTTCATGAAGACTTCAACATGAAGTTAATTCAAAGCTTGGAAAGAATTGAAAAGAAGTTGGATAAGGGGAGTGGATCCAACAAATCAGGAAGTCACAAGATCCATGAGAAGAAAGGAAGATCAACGAGTGGTAACATACATCACCATCACTCCCAAAATAATTCCCATAGGAGAGTACACATTAACTCAATTCCATCCCTTGTCAATAAACATAGGTTGTCTGGGGTGGATGAGTTGAAAGGAGAAATGAATAAGATCAAACCTTTTACTTTTGATGGATAAAATAAGAAGGATGAAGGTTCTAAGACATGGATTCTAGGCATGAGGAAGTACTTCCAATTGCATAACTATTCTTCTCATGCAAAGGGAATAATTTCCATCTACCAACTTAAAGGAAAGGCATCCATGTGGTGGGATCAACTGGTGCAAGTACAACACCTCAGGGAGAAAAACATGACTTGGAAAAAATTCAAGAGGCATTTTGAGAAGAAATACCTGACCAAGAGGTATTATGACAAAAAGATGAAAGAGTTCTTTGAACTTAAACTGGGAAGCATGACAATAGATGAATATGAAAGAAGGTTTTTAGAATTGTTGAAGTATGTTTCTTTCATCAATGATGAAACAATGAAGATTCATAGGTACCTGAGTGGGCTGCCATCTTACATCAGTGATAAAATCCAATATGATGATCCCAAAACATTGGAGGAGACCATAAGGTGAGCTAAGTTCCTATATGATCAAAAAAAATCAAGGCCAACTTTCCAGAAGGCTTTGGAGGACAAGAATATATTCAAGAAGGAACATAGGCAGAAGGGAAACACGCCTCCATTTTTCAGAAAAAGTCCTCAAGGACAACCATATTTTAGAGAGAATAGAATGGTTGAGGTAGGAGGGCAAAGTTCAAGGCAAGAAACCATTCAATGTTGGGTTTGTAAAGGAGACCACAACTATATAGATTTTCCTCACAAACATGACAAGGTTAGAGCTGTCCACAATGTCCAACAAGAAGAAACAATGGAGGACATGGGCATAAGTGTACCCGGGATCTATGCAGCCCCGGACAACAAGCAAGATGATTTTCAATCACACATGATTGAAGTTTCAATCACACATGATTGGAATGTGATTAAGGTGGAACTAGTAAAGCGCTTTTTAGGTGCATCTAGTGCGTATACTGGATCAGAAAAGAACGCATCTTCAGAATCGATCCATAGAGATTGTAAAAGTTCAGTGGATATGGTACGGTCCTAAGGATGAAACATGGGAGCATGAAAATGCTATGTGGGCAAAGTACCCGCATCTTTTTGAATATTTTGAAAATCTTGTTGATATTATGTAAATGAGTTCCACTGAGGACAATGCAAAAATAAGGGGAGGGGATTGCAATACCCCAAGGCCGATCCCTTGTGAAATGTAATGATGTTTGTAGGATGGTGAGCCAAGTAATTATAAGTTGGTAGGATTATGTGTTTATTAGGCTTATGTGTTTATTAGGCTGGAGAGCCTAGATGCTAAGGCCAATGGGCCTGATTTTTGTATATGTAAATGCACATATCATTAATAAAATTATACTGCTGCGTGTAGACCAACCACGAAGAAAGAGTTATGGGGGAATAAGCTCCAATAGGTAGGGAAAGTGATGGGGATGAGAGGCTAGGAAAGAGGGGGATAAGCTTGAGGGTTTAACCTAAGGGAATATTATAATGTATTCCTGAAAAATACTAAAGTTGGGAAATAAATCCAGTTATCCTAAGTTCCTATGGGGAGAGGAACAAACTCCCAAGTGGAGAGGAGCGTTCTCCTGGAGAGCCAAGTGCCACCCAATATGCATGCATATTTAAGTGGGAATTTCCACCTTTCTTGGAGGTTCACGAGGCATTTTGTCCACCCTCCAGAGGATTTCTCCCTCACCATTGCAACTCGCTCATGATTTTGCAAACTAACCATTCTCACCATTTTTCCTTGCTCGCTCTCAACATTCAGACCAGTATGGCCATTTATTTTCCCACGAGTTCATCCTCAGCATGCTGGCCATCCCTTGTGTAGTCCACACACACACTAAACAAGCTAGAAACCAAATTCATTTCCACCCTTGTGAACCTCTATAATTTGTTGAGTCAGTCCTTTTGCCTTACCCGATTTTGGTTGTTGTGGATTGAAGAGGCGGGTTGTCAAGCCCGTGGTTGAAGAAGCAAGTTGTCAGGCCTATGAGAAAATATCTCCAGGTGAGAGAGTTTGTCGGGGAAGTGATTTCTCCTGGAGGGAGTCCAACACCAGCTACAAAGCTCCGAGATTTCCTGATTTGACCTGTCGCTGAAGCCCTGGAAGGGAAGTGGAGCAACCGATGGACTGTGGAACAATGAAGGTGCATATTCCCAGGGTGGGACAAGCATGTGGGGAATGAGAGTCCGTGAGAAGTGGGCATAAGTAGGCCCCTTGTAGAGAATCCTTCATGTTGCACAATGGAGTTTTCTGTAGCCTCAACCTAGGTATAAGACTCCTTTTCCCTGGGTGGAGTTTAGTATCAGCTTGGTGGTGACCCACTGCTGAGCGTGTTGAGAAACTTGGTCTAAGGCTGGGAGGTTCGTGGAAGGTATGCACGCAGTTGGTGGTAATCTATTAAAATATAATTACCAAATATTTTTTCTCTGTATGATGTGTATCTTGTACATGTGTTATAGTGTTATCATAATTTTCTGTGTTTATTGCATGTATGTATTATTGTCGCTTCCGCATGAATATGTGTATGAATAGAATGTTGTGTCTATTTAAAAGTACATAATATATATATGTGTGTGTGTGTGTGTATCATAGCGTTAATTGCAGTAGCATGACCTGGCCTGGTTGGGCTGGGGTGTCACAAATTGGTATCAGATCAGAATTTGTTTCCACTGTTGCATTGGACGACCTGTTGGGTGGCTGGGGACATCACACACATGGCCATAATAAACCCCACATGTGTGGGTTGGCCCTCAAATCATGTGAAAGACATCTCCAAAAACGACGAAAGAAGGAGTGCACTTTATAATCTCCAACATGGCATGTGTATAGGAAGTCCATGTATGCAATAATAGCCCATATGTGCCTCGGATGATGTGACCAATGTCTCAAAATATGTGTATTGCCTCAATAATTGTGGAATTTCCTTGGGAGACATGAAGCTGAGTGAACATATGCAGAATCATCTCTGATAATAGATGACCAAAGTGTGATGAATACATAATACAAGAATCCATGCTTAGGAATAGAATAAGTGTGTTATACGTAGGTGTGACAACCTGCTATCCATCAAGATGTTCCAGGTTGTCAATGGAATGATGCCAAGGCACCCCAGGGGCTAAGACTTAGGGTGAGTCTTAAATCCATGCTTGCAATAAGGAAAATTGTGCAAAATTGGATATTGTTTTTCTCTTTCTTTTTAAACTCTCAGCCCTATAAAAGTCTCAGCTCCAAGAGGCATGTGTCCATGTGTGTTTCAGAAAATTTATATTTAAAGGTGAGTGGAGTGGTGAATTATAATAAAAAATAGATAATCATATAAGGCAATGTAGAGAAACAATCTTGTATCTTATAGAAATAGAATAACGTGTTGAGCAATTAAGATTTCAACAGTTCTAACACATATAACAAATAAATAAAACATGCTTCAAATAGTTACACATCTTCAGATATTCAAATACATGGAGGTACCCTCTGCATATCATTCAAACATATGAAGAAATGAAAAGAAATGGTCATTTCTTAAGAGGAAATCACTTCTATGCCATAGCTATACACCACACAGTTACACTGAATATGTTGCATAACCTACTGCTTGAGATTTTATTAATGGAGATATGATACAAGAAGCCAAATGAGAGGGGTGAATTTTACAAGAACACATACACAAAAAGAATAATTATAGACTAAAACATAACACATGGGATGAATCTCATGCAACATGCTTCCTTTATTATCTATATGTTCCTGAGGATTGTGATAAAAAACTTTGGTTGTAAGAGACTCTTAAATTCCCCAAAGTGTTGACCCTAAGAATGAGATCCTTATCTTTCTTTATATAGGTATTTGTTTGTGAGAAAAACATTCATTTAATCAAATATTTCTTCTTGAAACTAGATACAGGCTGTCAGTTTCTTGATACCACCTCTGGTTTTCCAACTGATTTTACCTGGTAATTGTTTTTTTACCACCCGAGTTAACATGTTGATGTGATTGTGATGTGTGTTCTCTTTGTCTAATTGAGATTCTATTTGGATTATTCTAAATGACTCAATTGGACCCTTGATTGTTGTGTTGGACACACTCAACCTTTGAACAATTGAGGTTCTTGGATAGTTGGAAGAACGTTTATATGTTTCCTATCAACCACCACTACTCCTCAACGTAGAGCACCACTGACCAACTCTTTTAATCTTCTGCCTCAAGCTTCAATGTAGAATTGGTCAATTGATGCAACTACACATTAGTGTAGACTATCGAATGCCCCTCTGCTCTCAAATTTGTGTTAATGATACTAGAGAAGTACATTCCTTCCTTCGCGAAATGTAGAACACACTCTCTAGATGTCTATAGCCATGATGGTTGATGGTATTCTCCTAAGGGGAGATACTGTGCAGGTGGGTCATCTTCTATGACACCTAGCATATGCGTAACTCACCTTTAGAAGCTAAATTACTCACAGATTGGTTCCTTTTTTTCCTTAGGCTTTCTCTTATAAGGGCTCAACATGTTCTTCTTGAGATAGGTGATAGAGGGAAGTGATTCGTTACACCCGACATGATATTATGAGATCTGTGTATTGTGTGTGTGTGTGTGTGTGTGTGGAGTAAATGATCCTCATGCTTTATCAATTGTAAGTAATGGTATAATGATTGGTGAGGACAACCAAACATGAGGCCAAATGTTGTGTTATAAATTGTCTTATATATCAATTGATTTAGTGCACCGTCGTTGTATATCACACCCATTTGAAATATCCTTTCTCATGCCTTTTATAAACATGCATCATCTTCCTAGTGGCTTAGTTCTTTTCAAAGTTTTGGGAGACACAAATTTTTTTGAGTGACGTCACATTGATGTCATCATGGTCCCACAGGCATGTGACAGCTTCATATTGGTCCATGTTAGTGATTATGTGGTTCTAGGGTTAGTCTATGTGTCACTGTGCTAAATATACCGATAGGATTTCGTGGTGGGACCCTTCTATATAGGTGGAAATCTCATAATGGTTCTGACAAGTTCCATGTTGACATGCCGTGATATCTTTGATCCTTTCGAGTGTCCCAAATGGGATGTTGCATCATCTCTAGGTGTCTTTGAATGGGCGGACGTGTGTGTGCTTAATAATGGGTGGATAGGTGGTTAAGAAAAACCAGAATACCATTTCCGCAACCCAACGATGGTGGTTTATCCTTCCATGCTCTTTTCAAGTGACACCATTCAATTTGTAACACGTCTCTCCTCAAACTGTCGTCACACCCCTTATGCTTGTTATCTCTCATGCAAATTTATAATGTGACATTGATTACTCATTGTAGATCTTCCTCATTTTCATTCGTTGGATGATCGATCCCCACACATTTTCTAGTACTTGATTCCTAGGCTCTAGTCCCATGATAAAAACTTTATCCAAAAAGGGCCTAAGTCTTTTAGGAGCACAATTAGCTCTGTTTTGTCTCTTGATAAGTGACAAAGTGCTTAAATATTCACATTAGGAACCTAAGGCATGATTTTTTTGCTAATCTGTTTAGGGCATTAAAAAAAAGTCTAGCTATGTCAGTCCAGGGGCTCTGCAATCTCACCTTCTACCTCTATTTTTCCCAATTTCGACCTTATAACCTTGAAAAAACTTCATATTGGTGATAAGATCAAATATGGTACCAACATCGGCTCCAACAGGGACAACATACCCTTGTGATCTGTTGATAACTGTAGACCAAGTGCCTTCCTCTATTGGGTTATGGATTTTGTGTTGAAATGATAGACCTCCACGCACCCGAAAACCGATTTGATAGGTGAAACAAAAATGCTCAACACCTTACAATGTTAGAACCCTACCTACTATTTATTTGTCTATAGGGTAAGAAACTTTGCAGTATTTAGTACTGCAAAACATGCTCGAGGATCCTCCCATTTATAGGGGCCCCAAACAATTCTCCATCTAGTTGAGCCAATTCATACGTGTTGTTATTTTGAGTTGCAACAACTTGGAAAGGTCCAAGCCAAAGGTTGTCAAATTTTCCATGTTTTTCTTTAGCTTCTTTTCTGGCATCCCATTTTAGGACTAGGGATCCAACCATAAATATCATTTCTTTGGTCCTTCTATCAAATATTTCTTTCATTTGGCCCGATGGATCTGCGACTTTATCTACACCTATTCTCTTACTTGTTGAACTTGAATCAATTGGCTAATTCTTCTCTACATGTCATATGATTCTGCCTCCTCATCTTGTAGTAGCTTCATCATAAGGAGGATGATTTGGATAGGGAAAATGGCCTCCATTCCATACACCAGATGGAAAGGAGAATTTCCTATATACCTCTTTATGCTTACCCTATTTACCCAAACTACATACTTCAAATGAGAATCCCATGATTTCTTATTTTGGGACAACATTTTCTTGATAATCTTGATGAGATTCTTATTGGAGGATTCATCCAAACCATTTCCTTGTGAATAGTAAGTAGTAGAGTGCCCAACCTCTATGTTATAGTTTTGGAAAAATTGCATCAACTTGGCCAATTTGAAGGCCTGCGCATTATCAATTATGATCTTCCTTGGGCACCCAAATCTAGACAAAATGTTCTCTTCAAGGAACTTGATGATGACTACGTCAGTTTCTATCCTTGTGGGGATGAATTCTACCGGCTTAGTGAAATACATGTGGCTGTTAAAATCCACTTATGTTTCCCACTTGAATTTGGATTGATTTAATCCATGAAATCCAATCCCCATTGCTAAACATGTCTCTCTATTTCGACGGGTCTAAGTGGAAGAGGCAATAACTTATGCTTCCTACAAAAAAATGACATTCTACACATGCTCTAATCATGCAATTAACATAAGAAAACAATGAGTTCTAGTAATAACCAACTCTAAATATCGTGTATGCAGTGGCTCTCCAAGCATCGTGACCCACACACACTCCCTTGTGAAACTCAATAACAATTCCTTATGTCTCTTCTTCAGTGAGGCAATTTAATAAAATTCTTCCCGAGTCCTTCCAAAAACGGTTCTCCCAAAATGCAGTACTTCACAACCTTGAGTTTAATATATCTTTCCTTAGCTTTGTCCCATGTTGATGGGCAACTTAAGTTCTGTAGGGAAAAAATTATATCTTTATACCAACTAGATTGAGAAAAATTATGGCTTATCTTCAAATATGGTTCTTTCGTTTCATATCCTTCTGGTTTTGCTAACATGATGTTTGTTGATAGATAATTCATGTCTAGAGCCTTGCAATTAGATTCAACCAGGAGTTTGGCAAGTCCTTGTCCTTTTATCAATTTTGTGGGCTTGATCTCTACATCATACTCCTGAAGTTTGGCAATCCATTTACCCCTTCTCCCTTCACTGTCATGCTATGTGAGGATGTATTTTATTGCACTAGTAGGTGCATAAGACAATATTTTAGAGTGAAATATGTAATCTCTGAATGCTTTCAATGCTTTGAACATGGAATATGTTTTTTTTTTCAAGTTTCTATATCTTCGTTCAACATCCATTAAAGCTCCACTGAAGAAGGATATGGGATACTCTTGATTTTCTTCATTTATCTGCAACAACACAACAACTATGCTATGTTCTCAGAAAAAAGATAAAATGAATAACTCCTTGTCATAATTTGGGATGACTAGTACTGGAGAATATCCTAATGCCTCCTTGATATAATGAAATGAATATTTAGCTTCAGTAGTCCATTTCACTTCATGGACTTTCTTTAACATTTCAGTGATATGTTTTATCATTTCATGAAACTTTTGGTACAAACCTTCACAAAAAAATGATTCTTCCAGGAAGGATTGTATTTATTTCTTGTTCCTAGGTAGGGAAATTTGTTTGCTGGCCTCTACTCTCTTAGGAACTATATTTACCCATTCTTTGGATACTATATTCCCGAGAATATTTCCTTTTTTCATATCAAAATAAGACTTCTTAGGATTTAGAGACAAGCCAAATTTCCTGCACTCACAAAGGTCTTCCTTAAATGATTAATGCGATCTTCATCTATCTTTGAGAATATAGTCATGTCATCAAGGTAGATAAAAATGAATCTGTCTTTTTCTCCCACAAAGGATATATCCATAGCTCGTTGAAATGTGGCTCCTACAATTATCAAACCAAAAGGCATTTTATCATACATGAAATTCCCCCATGGTGTTGTGAAGGTTGCACTTTCCCTATGCTCAATATGAATTACCACTTGATTGTATCTTGAGAAACCATCCATCATGGAGATTTTGTTTGCTCCCACTAATTTCTGTAGTATGTGATCCATAGTAGGAAAAGGGTAGTTTTTCTTTACGAAGCATTTATTTAGGTTCTTGAAATCCACACAAAGCCTTATTTCTCCATTATTTTTCCTGACTGAAACCAAATTTACTACCCATTCAGAATACCCGAGGGGAATTATGATTTGAGCATCTAGGAACTTCCTCACCTCCTTCTCAATGATAGGAAGTAAAAGAGGATTAACTTGTCTTAGTTTCTACCTGGAAATCTTAGTACCAAGTTTGAGGGGTATTCTATGTTGTATGACGTTGGTATCATAAATCTTTAACTCTTCATATTTCTAGGAAAAAACATCCATGTATTCTTTGAACAACTGCAAGTATTTTTCCTTATGTTCAACAAGAATTTATTTTGATAGATTTATGCACTTAGGTTCTTCCTTAGTCCCTATATTACAATATTCAATGTTAACCTCTTTAGGAAGGACTATTGGTTCCATGGGTGCATCATTTCTATCAAAAAGTTGCTCCAAGGGTACCATCCCTTTGGGAATAAATTTTTTCTTGACCTAAAGAACCTTATGTTCAACCATGTACTCACTGAATTCAAGAATGATTTCAATTTCTCCTTTAATCATTGGTTCAAACTCTTCTTCATCCTCTGAATCAATGTGTGTATTTTCAAACTCATCTATCACCTCCATGAACTTCTTGATTTGTTGATCATATTCAAAAACTTGCTAATATTTGATGTTTTCAAGGATGGATGGTATATAACTCATCTTGATTTTATATTTCACTTGGGGAATAGCTGGAGTTTTAAAAGTATTGGCTGCTTCAGCTAAAGAATAAGCATGCTAGTTAAATTCTCTTAAGACAACATAAATATTGAAAGATTCATAAAATTATCAATCAAGTCCTATACCTAGTTTCTATATGCCCTCATTATAGGATTCCTTTTTTGGTAGAAACCTTTAATTTGTTGCACCACCAAATCTGAATCTCCAAATTCTACCAGCTTGGTAATTTGCATTTTCCTTGCTGCCTGTAAGCCTAGGATTAAGTTTTCATAATGAGCTACATTATTAGTGGCCCGAACTCTAGTTTGTAGGACAAATGGAATTCTCTTTTGCTGGGAGAAATTAGCACCACACTAGATCCCACTCCCTCTTTGGAATATTCCCCATCAATTTTTTTTTTCCATATACCATATACTTCATTAACAGAACTTACCATAGGGTTTGTAGGTGTTGGGGATTCCTTGTATTCTTCATTTATTGATAGGATGCAATAGCCAATATATTCATCAGTAGGATAGATAAGATGATTTACAAGGTTGTTCTGGTCACTGACCACATAAGTAAATTTTGTCTCTCAATACAACCTTTTGTTTTCACCTCCAAATACTGGCACAATTGCATAGGTCATGTCCATCTACATAGTACCTCTCAGGTTGCATTCCCATGTTCTTGACAACAACATGCCATAATTAGCAGGCACATCAACCACCACCACATTCATCATAATGATCTTGACAGGAAGTTGAGCCAAAGTAACCACCATGTCTTTGATCAACCTACCACACTTCACCTTCCTCGCATCAAAAGAATAAAGGTCGTGATATTTCATGGTTATATCCAATCCTAACTTTTCCATCAATACTTTGGGCATGAGGTTGTGAGATGATTCAGAATCAAGCATACAATTGTGCAACATTTTGTCATGGATATTCAATGTCACATATAAGGGTGAAACAAATTATTCTTTGTCATGTATATGAGGGCCAAAAACTATGGTGGGGGATTCATATTGTACATTCAAGGTATCATGAGGGTTTATTGATCCTTTTCCCTATATGGATTTCTCAATTTTCTTATGATATGAAGGATTTTTAGCCAATTCTAGCAACGATACATGGATTTTAATTTTAGACAGTTCTTTTTCAATGTTAAAAGGTGGAACTGATTCCTAAAATTATTTGATTTATTTTTCCCCTTTTGAAGGTTCCAAAACCTAGTTAGCCTTTGGATTATCAGTAAATTCTTTGACTTTATCCTTAAACTGACTTGGGCTAGGCTTCTTAGGTTGAGGATGAATGTCTTGGATAGCTTCTTTTTTCCTATGTCTAAGATCACATTTATTATGCATTTTAGCCTCTAGTGCATTAGCAAACATTCTATACTGGACACAGGACAAGGTTTCATGGTTTGGTTGACTCTTTAGCATCTTCTTCTTAGGATTTAGAGAATATTCATATTCAATTTGATTCAGATGCATGGCAATATTCTCATCCTAAAGTAGGTGTACCTCTTTTGTGTATTCTACCTATTGCTCATCCAAAACTTCTTCAACCATGTTATTTCCATTATTATTTTTTACATGGGGTTGAATGGGTTGTTCCTCATTTCTTCTTTACCTCATCATGAGTTGAGGATTAAAACGTATTCTTAATAAATTTGGATTTCTCATAGTCCCTTCTTGAGGAACTTTATTTGCATTGATATTTTCCATATCAAACCTTGACATCTTATTTTTTAAGTTTCTAATCATCCTGGAAATTTCATCCATCCTGGCCTCGTGTGAATCTTTATTGGGATCAGAGGTACCATAATCTTATCAAGTATTTTTCTTTTCTACTTGATCCTATTTCAACTTCATTTTACATGATGTAATCATGTTCCTTTCAATGTCTATTTCATCATCCTGCATTATGAGCAACATTGGAGACCTCCTTTCCCTCAATACCATGGAAAAATCAACATCGAATGCACCAACCTATGTGACTTTGGTTGTTGGCTGTGAAGGATTTATGTCTAGGGATATTTTTATAAAAAATGTTAAATATGTTTTTAAAATCAACAACAAACTCATTAGCTCTCTTCTTGAGTGACCCAAATTCAATTAGGTAGTATGCATTGTCTCTTTTTCACCCCACTGTCTCATAAAATCATATTCTAGAGCCTACCAACTATCAATTGAAGAAATGGGTAGTTATCTGAACCATTTTCTAATGTCTCCCTCTAAAGTTTGGAAAACAATCCTCATGAAGCCATCATCATACTCCAAAAACAGGTTATCTGTAAATTCTTGAAATGTAGTTATGTGTTCCTTAGCGAAATAGGTCTTTGCTCCATCATATTTAGGTAAACGATTTAAGTAATTCTCAAGGAGATCATGGACATGTTGGGGTAAATTCAATGGGCCATATCTAGAAGTGACCCAAGGAATTAAAGGTGGTGGGCGTGGCTGGTTTCCCTCTGCTCTTCCTCCACCTAAGCCAACCATAAGGTTTTGTAGGATTCTAGGGGTGAATCTTACATATATATCTAAGGTTTTGGGGGGAAATTTGAAGTAGAATGAACATCTACATGAATATCAATTAGATCTACATATTTAATGCTTATTTGAACAACAAAAGGAGATGTTTTTAAATTAGGGTTACCTGAAGAAGAAGAGATTTGCCTATCTCTAACGTTTCTCCAGGTCATGAACTTTTATAGATCTAAGTATACTGGAACAAGCTCATGATTAGGGTTACTTCTAGTGTGTCTTCTGATGGAGGCCAAATTTTCCTTCTGTGGAGTCACTAGATGAAATGTTAACTACCATATGTATAAGGTTTGTTCACCATCAAGGATCAGAGCTAACAATGTCGTATACCAGGGAAAGATGTCTTCAAATTTTGATTCCCCGACAACGATGCCATTTCTGATGTTATCCCTAGATATGTTCTAGGATTTCAATGAGTGAGTCTTAAATCCATGCTTGCTATAAGGAAAATTGTGCAAAATTGGGTAAGTTTTTCTCTCTCTCTCTTTCTAAACTCTCGGCCCTCAAATAGTCTCAACTTAGTTATTAAAAACTCTCATCTCCAAGAGGATTATTTCCACGAGTGTTTCATACAATTTATATTTAAAGGTGATTGGAATGGTGAATTGGAAGAAAAACAAGATAAACATATAAGGAACTACATAGAATGAATCTTATAGCTTATGGAAATAGAATAACAAGTTGAGAAATTAATAATTCAACAATTCTAAAACATATAACATATGAATAACACGTGCTTCAAAAAGTTACACATCTTCTTATATTATTATACATGGAGGTACCCTCTACATATCATTCAAACATATGAAGAAATGGAAAGAAATGGTCATTTTTTTAATAGGAAATCATGTCTATGCCATAGCTATACACCACACAATTACACTAAATATGTTACATAACATGTTTCTTGATATTTTATTAATGTGGATTTGATACAAGAATCCAAATGAGAGGGGTATATTTTACAAGAACACACACACACACAAAGAAGAATTGCAGACTGAAACATAATGCAGGGGATGAATCTCATGAAGCTTGTTGCCTATATTATATGTTTGTTCTTGAGGATTGTGATCAAACACTTTCACTGTAAGAGAATCTTAAATTCCCCAAAGTGACGACCCTAAGAATGAGACACTTATATTTTTTTATATAATCCTTTGTTTGTGAGAAAAGTATTCATTTTATTCAATACTACTTATTGAAACTGGATATAGGTTGTCAGTTTCTTGATACCACCTCTAGTTTTCCAACTAATTTTACCTCAAGAGTTAACCTGTTGATATTTTTGTGAGGTATGTGTTCTCTTTGTCCAATTGAGCTTCTTTCTGGATTCTTCTAAATGACTCAATTGGACCCTTGAATGCTACACTGGACACACTCAACCTTTAAACAATGGAGGTTCTTGGCTAGATGGAAGAACATTTATCCGTTTCCTCTCAACCACCACTACTCCTCAACGCATAACACCACCGACCAACTCTTTTAATCTTCTGCCTCAAGCTTCAATAGAGAAATGGTCAATTGATGCAACTACACCTTAGGGTAGACTATCAATTGTCCCTTTTCTCTCAAATTTGGGTTAATGATACCAGAGAATGACATTTCTTTCTTCGTAAATTACAAAACACACTCTCTAGACATCTGTAGCCATGATGGATAATGGTCTTCTCTAGAGGATATAGACTATGCAGGTGGGTAATTTTATATAAAACCTGGCATCTGAGTAACTCAACTTTAGAATCTAAATTACTTGTAGATTGGTTCCCTTTGTTCCTTATGATTTCTCTTATAAGGGATCGAAATGTGCTTGTTGAGAAAACTGATATAGTGAAGTGATTCGCTACACCCGACATGATATTATGAGATCTGTGGCTTGCATTGGTGTGTGTGTGGAGGAAATGATCCTCATCCTTTATTAGTTGTGAGTAATGGTATAATGATTGGCAGACACGCATACGTGAGGCCAAACATCATGTTATATATTGTCTTATATATCAATTGTTTTGGTGTGTTGTCATTGTATCTCTCACCCATTTGAAATATCCTTTCTCATGCCTTTTATGAACATGCATCAACTTCCCAATGGCTTAGTTCTTTTGAAATTTTTGGGAGAGGCTTGAAATTTTGAGTGACATAATGCTGACATCATTATGGTCCCACATGCACATGGCAACTTCATATTTGTCAATGTCAGTGATTATGTGGCTCTACGGTAAGTTTATGTGTCACTGTTCTAAATATTCTAATAGGATTTCATGGTGGGACCCTTCTATACAGGTGTCAATCTCGGACTGGCTCTAACAAGTGCCTTGTTGGCATGTCACGATGTCTTTGATCCTTCCCAGTGTACCAGGTGGAATTCAACGCCAGCTCCAAGTGCTGTTGAATGGGTGGATATGTGGTTGGGAAAACCAGAATATCACTATCATAACCCCATGATGGTGGTTTAGACTTCCATGCTCTTATCAGGCGACACCATTCAATTTGCGATGCGTGTCTCCTCAAACCATCATCTCAACCCTTGTGCTTGTTATCTCTCTTTCAACTTTACGATGCGACATTGATCGCCCACCGTAGATCTGCCTCGTTTGTAGCCATTGGATGATCGGTCCCCGTACCTTTGCTAACTCTTGATTCCTAGTCTCGGGTCCCATGATATAACCTATGCCTGAAAAGGCCTAATTCTTTTGGGAGAGTGATTAGCACTATTCTAGCTCCCAATAAGCGCCCAAGCACCTAAATATTCACATTAGGCACCTAGAACATGATTTTTCTTCTAATATATTTAGGGAACTCAAAAATAAGCTAGCATTGTCAATCCTGTGGCTTTGAAATCTCACCTTCTGCCTCTATTTTTCCCAATTTTGGCCTTATAACCTCAACCAACTTGCATATTGGTGATAGGATTAAATATGGTACTAACATAACCTTTACAAAGAGAAACACTTTTACATTATATACAAAGGGATAAAGGGACTATGCAACTCCCCTGGATCATGTGTCCTAGTAGATCCACCCCAATATGGTTGCACACCTAACCGATATGATAAATGGATGACATGATGGGAGTTACCAATATCAAGGATAAGTCAACCATAGACATAAAAGAAAATTTCTATCTTGAAACAGGGACTAAATGGATGGGCCATAAGTGACCACATGGGGTCTAGAGATACCACAAATTCCCTTACCAATCATAGAACATCTAAGCATGGTACAATAAAATACATGAGTGGTTCATTGTGGTACAACAAGGCACATAATATGCTCATATGATGGTCTTGTTTACATATGGGAAAATTCCCTCTTACAATAGGGGGTAACTCGTTGATCACAAGCCCCAATTAGAATCATTTTCGTTTGGAATAGTAGCTTCCAACCAATATGTGGGCTCTATTTTGCACTTAAAATATTTTCTCTTTGGAAAGAGACTTAATCAATTAAGCTTTGGTCTAACTGGTCCTAGATTTGTAAAAAGAAAACCTAACTACTGATCCTATTTCAATCAAAAGCAAACATTAATTACACATGTATATAGAATGATTGATCCTTTAGATTTCAGAAAGAATTCTTTATCCAAAGAATATTTAAGAACTATAACTATCGTTGCTAGGAATAAATGACAATAGTTATATCTACACTTTATAATGATAGTTCTAGGATGAATTTAAATTCTTCTTAAAGAACAGTAACGAGAAACATCAGTCTCATGAAATAACCCCAAAAATAGTATCTACATCATGTTAGGAATAATATTATCATATAGATGATTTTCTTGATAACTATCAGTTATAATAACCAAATAAGAACAACAAATAAAATAAGGAATGATAATTGATGAAATTTTAAAAGAAATTCGTCAAGCGACTCAACTGTAAACACGTATACACAGATAATCATTAATCATAAGAATAATCTTAATGATGACATGTGTATATTCTATTTGATATGAAATCATTTGATAAGTTCACAGAATATGGAAAGAATTCACATAAGACTGAAAGCAACATAATTTGCAAATAATTAACAAAAATGCAATTGTCACAACTTCACATTACTCATAAATGAACTCGTCAAAATACAGGCTATTCAATTTTTTTTTTCAACATGATAAAATAATAGCATGAGTCTTCAATATCCAACCTTCTTTCCATTTCTCAAATTACAATAAATAGGAATTAAAGATAAAAAAACTAGGGACAATTTCCTCCTTTTTCTTTAACTGGTTTGTACAGGTGTCAACTTGATCTTCTAATTGATATCATATAGAGATATCTTCCTTGCTAGTAGCACCTTCTTTGTTGAATTTCCTCTCTTGTTCTTGAACATGAGTTTTTTATAGGGTCAATTTCTCCAACATTGGTGAAACCGAAGGTGGGTGTGGAATGTCTTCATTTATTTTACACCGCTATATTTTTTTGGTGATTTCTTCATATCCTTATTAAAACTTTGACAAGAAAACATCAATGGACTTAGAGAATTTTGTTGGTCGGGTGATGAATTCCTATAAAGCATCCACATTCCAGAAATGTAATTGTTTGATTCCATCTGTTTGTGAGCTTATTTGTTGATTTATATCTCCAAGGAAATTTGACAAGGGTACTAACTGACCAATGAACTAAACATGGGTCATTTCGTAATATTCAATGATTTATTGAGGTAGATCCCATAGATCTAAACATCTCTTGCTAGTTTATTTAATCAAATGTTGTGAAAATAAACAATTGATATTCCAAGAATCCAATGAATCTTGTGTTACAACAAATATTTCCTCACTCCATGCGACTTGCTTGGATGGCCTTCCATTTCCCTATGCAGACTTGAAGTTCCCTTTTTGTGCATTCTAGATCCAAAAAACATATTTTTCCACATACACATGCCCTATCAGTTATACAACATGTGTATACGTAGGTTGTTTCACTACAACCCATGTACATCGGGTTTGGTGCTCAAAATTAAAAAATTATGTTGGGTTTTCATGCCATGTCACGAGATCCATTATCATTGACCTTCCATATACTGGAAATAATCCGAATCGACCCTTCAGGTCCATTTGAAGGATATAAATTGATCCATATCCAAGCCTTGAAAAAGTTTCAACAATTCAACTTTGAGAACAAAGACACTCTAGAGAAATTTCACTTCATATTGAGTCTGAAAGTCTGAACTCCTTGTCCAACCCCCAAGCTCTTCCTTCTTTGTGATGGAGAACCTCATTGAATACTTTATATGAGTTTTCCTCTGGTGGAGGATTGAAGTGGTGGAGGGACTTAGTTTCTCATTTCCGATATGTGTTGTTACAGAAGTTTGTCACCTATGTACTTTTGCTGATTATTTTAATATAAATACTCTTTTCTCATCCAATTGATATCTTGAAAATATTTGAATTATTATTCCATGGGCATATTTGTCATGTATGTTAATGGATTATGTTTATATATATGCTAACATTATATATTATCACCATATGCTTGCGTATCTTGGTTGTTGAGGACAAGCTGCAGGTATAAAGCTTTGGGTGCGTGCTCAACGATGGTCTTCTTCAAATATCTTGATGAGGTAGGCTCTTAGCCTTGTCTTGTTATAATTTCATTTATATAGCATACTTGGAATTAGAGTTGATTTTTGCATGTCATTTCATATGTTGTGGTTTACCCCTTGCCATAGAGAGATATTCCTTAAAATATAATTTACGACTATACTGGGGATTGATCTCCTTTTTGGGGTTTGGAGTGTTTTTCTCCTTTATTTTCTCTTTGTTAGCCTGAGTTTCATTGTCGTATGTTTCTTGACAACCAATTTTTTACCTTGCATCTGGTTTTGTTGGCTTAACCCTTACCATGACATTGTTTTTCTTGGTATACATGGTTTTTCCCTGAACAGACGCATATATACACAAGTTGTCTTCCTTTATGGAGTGTATATACATGATTTGTGCTCAAATAGTCACATGCATCATCTCTTTAGTCTTGCTATCTGAGTTTGGTTTTTTCTAGGTGAGTTTAGTTGGTTGTTGAGTCTTCTTAGATCCCTGTCCTGATTGTTAAGTGCTTATAGAGTGATAGGAAGCCTTTTTATTGTTGAATTTTTGGGCGGATTTTTTTCTTATCATATTTTTCATTGGTTGTCCTTGCACATTGGTCTGAGTGTTTGCTTCTTGGTATATTGCTTGACTTGTCTCTTTTTTTTTGTAGTAGGTTATGCCTATGAAGTTGTTATTCAGTCCTTGCATTTTATTTTCTTTATATTGAAAATACAAAAATATTTTCTTCTTTTCATTATGGCATTTGCACTTTTGATTACATTGCATTGATTTTGACTGATGTGGAGAGATTGCTTTTCATTGAAATTGTAGAGATTGCATTGGAAAAATTTCATTTATAAGCATACCGTATCCTTGAAATTCAAGACTAGTACTTAGCAGTGTTTTATATTTTCTTCTTTTTATATGCTGAGTCATAATACCATAAGTGTCACAACCACACCTCTTGAGTAAGAAGAAGGCATTAAAATTAACGTTGATTAACTAAAATTAATTAGAAACGATTTTATTTTTCAGGGTACACAAACAAGTATATGACATAGGGCCTTGGAATAGGATTGTTGTGAGTAAACTTCTCCAAGGCAATTAAACTAAACATATGTGTCTGACCAGGGAGTGGTGAAACCCATTGTGTAATCAATGATGCTAGGAGGCTCCACTCACACCGGAGTTAAGCACAAGGTCACACGAAGTTGGTTGTAGAGATAACCCTCTAATAACTCAGTGTCAAAGATATTTATGGGGTTCTATTCATATTTGGGGTTCTTGTTCGTACCTTTACCTCTGTGAGAGGCAATGATTTTGAGATTTCAGGATTTGTTTCCTTACCCATACGATGGATGAAACTTACGATTGTTCTCCTGTGCATTGGTTATATTGTGGTGACTCTAGTTGCTTTACATAGGTAGCCAAATAGGTTACTTGTAGGGGTTATTCTGTAGGTACCCTGAGTCAGATAAGAGTCGGAAAACACACAGCCTTTATGGAGGATTCTCTCCAGGGGGATCTGATCGACTACGCTGTTAAGCCCACTAGGGCCCTTATAATTGATTCTGATACCTCCAATATTTTGACGGGAGTCTCAGGCTCCTCTTGGGTGAGACGTACCTACTTTAGTGAGGGAGGCCCATTTTCAACCACTATATCATGTTTGTGTGCATTGGCCTTTTTGATTTATTTTGGTGTGCTCTCTGATTATTAATTGGCCTTAGGATTTGTTTTATATCTCGAGTCTTGAGTCATTGTGGAGTAAGACCAGACTCCTCATTGGTGTCGTCGTTTGTTGAATTTACCACTGCATCTTGATCCTTTACCAAAGATGCCTTCTAAAAGTCGTAGAGTTAACAAACATGGTACATATATCCCAGACTCATGATCATCCAGTTACGAGTACTGGGTCAGACCCGGATGTCTTCGAGACTCCTTCGAATCCATTTTCTTCTATGATTAGTGGGATCCCTTCAAATCCTTCATCCTGGATGATGGGAGTGTCGGAGGTCCCCGCCTCTAGTGCTACCCAACCTGTGAGTTCTACTCAATCCACAGAGAAGAACCCTTTTAGATCTCTTTTTGGTATGCCGAGTCATGATTCTTAGCCAATACCTTCGGCCTCTAATCCTTTTACTTTTGGTATGCCCAACATGATGTCGCAACTCTCATCCTCTATTTCAATGGCTAATGTGAATCCTAGTTTTGGTTGGGTCTTGGGGCACGATGCCTCCTTATGTTCCTTTATCGTTTGGTGGAGGTCATATTCCCCAAGCGAATCCTATAGTTGAAGGTTGGACTCCTCTTTCCTCCAGGCCTAACCCTAGTTTCATTGCTTCGAGATTGAGTGCTCAACCACGCAGACACTTCACTTACTATATTTTGTCTTTCATCTGTTGGATTACTAAGATGAGGGGTGAATCAGTAATAGAGAAATTTAATCCCTTTTAACCATAAAATGCAAGTGTTACATCAATGTATCATTATCATCCAATAGTTTCAGAGTAAATAAACAATGAACAAATGAGAAATCATACACATACACAGTACACCAGTGTTTTTACGTGGAAAACCAAAATGAGAGAAAACCACAGAATAGTTTTTCTTATATGTCTTTAAGAATTAAATTCATTGGAAGCACCAACTTCCTTTGTTTTCCAGCTGCAGCTGGAACGAAGCTCCAATCCCCTAATTTCTTAGGCTACAACCTGAGGGAATCTCCAACTCCCTAATTCTCTGGCTACAACCAGAAGGAGGCTACAACCCCCTATGTTCTCCGGCTACAACCGGAAGGTGGCTACCACCTCTCCTTGCCTTTGTTAACCACACTAACGTAGAAGTAGAATGATGGAACCACTGTCATAATATCACTTTGAGATATACTGTTGTAAACCTGTACAAATCAACCTGCACCAAACAACCTGTAATCAACTTGTACCATAAACAAGTGCATAAATTGTGCACCAACCTGTACCTCAACCTGTACCATCAACAAGTGCATCAACCATGCACCAAATATGTACCACTCATGCATCAAATACACATCAATTATGATTCATCAAGATGTACCAACATCATCAACTATACACCTCACGTATGTGCCAACTCATCAACTACTTGTCTCAACCATGTACCCAACATGGACCTCAACCAAAATCCCTTATCAATTTCATCATCCAAAATTGATTTGTAACTCTGTAATAGACCTGGTGTATATGACCACATACCTGCAAACCTTCCTTAACTTTAACAACAAGAGACTAACATTTTCATCAAACTTTACTTTAGTCTCACATGACTAATTTTGGATTAGTCAACAACCCTAAATTGAAATAATCATAACTATGTACCTATAATGAATAAATATATGAAAATAGTACACAATGTTATTTAGTGTCTTTTATGCAATTCCTCGAGGTTTCACTTCTTGGAACCTATTAGAAAAGGAGTTATAGCAAAAATGGCATACCTTGTTGAATTTTGGCTTATTCTAGAGAGAGAACTCGTAGAGAGTGCCCCGCACAGAATATTTGTTGTATGGATCTGAAAATGGTACAAATAATACTAGAGACTGTACTCTAACCAATTCATTTGGTCTTACTGAATTTGGATATGTTATTAAGAATTTATGACGTTTTTACCCGAAACACCTGTTTTAGACTAATTTCAGGACTAGCTACAAACCTTATTTTCCACAGAGTGTAACTCCCAAAATACAACGACCCACAAGATGAAATTTTTATCACAACCACTTGGATATGTTTCCTTAATGACCTCTATATTTTGTGGTTTGAATCATTCTAGAAAAAACATTATTGTGAAAATGGTGAGATGGCCTGTATATAACATACCTTAGAAAACATCATCAAAAGAATTTATCATCCCTTGAATTTCGACCTTCTTTACTTCACCTTCCCTATGAAATTTGCCTTAGATATCATTTGGTTACCTTAGTCACTTATATATATTCAATATGCTAAAGTATATTTAAAATGAGATAACCTTGCCTCTTATTTATACTTTTATGTAGCTTCCTCAGGGGGTTACCTTCTAACCATCTTAAACCACTTTCCTTATTTTAGGGCTAACCCACTTCTAACCACTTGTCCACTTAGTAATTTTTCCATTAAATTTATTATTTAAATAATTTATTTTGTATCCACTTTGACTTATAGTACACTCATCACCTCACTTTATTATTTAAATAATTTCTTCTTTGCAACCACTTTGACTACTTTGACCTTTTGGGGCTTCTAGATGACTCATGAGCATTCTCCAACTTCACATGGCCATAACTATCTAACCATGAGGAGTTATGTGACGTTACACATACCAAAGGAAATGGAATGGCATGTACAATCCATCTAGAATACTATTATTTAAATAATTTCTTCTTTGCAACCACTTTTACTACTGTGACCTTTTGGGGTTTCTAGATGACTCATGAGGGTTCTCCAACTTCATATGGCCATAACTCTCTAACTGTGAGGATTTATGTGACGTTCCACATACCATCGGAAATGGAATGACATGTACTATCCATCTAGAATAGTATTACCTTAAAATATATTAAAAATCGTACCATTATACATCAAAAAAACTTGGGTCCATTACCCAAACCTTTGTGCTATCGAAATTCACTACCAGACTTTCTTCAAGGGTTGACATCATTGAAACAAAACCCAAATAATCAACATCATACCCTCTTCCTCCATGCCGATTATGAAAAAAAAACATTTATTATGGAGAATCCCCCTCTGTCCTCTAGTGTTCCATCCAGAGGGAGTTAGTTTCACGATATGGGTAACCCCCATCCCGAAGATCCTTCAGCTAGGGGAAACGTATATAACCCTCATCATGCTGCTTTCATGGGTATGGTTACCATACAACCTTTCATGAATCAGTTTGGAGGAGGATATTATCCTACTGGATAGGGCCATGGCATATACAAAACCCCTGGATGACCTACATTCCCTTAGCCCCAATATTTCCTGGGAGCATGGGCTTAGACATCGCAAACCCGACTCCCTTTTCTGACCATGCTTAATATGCTAGATTTTTCAAAATTAATGAATGGACCTGTGTGTCACAATCTGTCATGACCCCCCGTCCCCACCAAGATTCCTTCAGACATTCCAAAATTTGAAGGCAAGATGGGTGAGGATCCAGGTGATCACATTACTACTTTTAATCTATGGTGCTCATCTAACTCCCTAATTGATTATTCTATTCAATGAGGCTATTTCAATGCACCCTCAGGGGGGTCACCATGAAATCGTACACTGACCTAATGGGGGGAACATTTGGAACCTTTAATCATATGGTACTGGTCTTTCTCAACCACTTCCAGCTACAAGTTTGTTACGATGCCGACATATAACTTTTTTCGGCCTTCCGCCAAGATAAATCCACACATATCTCAAACCATATCCAAGAGTGGCGTAGACAAAAGAGGTTGATCAAAGCATACATTTCTCCATAGTTTCTGTTGGAATGGTTCCTTAAGTCATTATTTCCTTATATTTTGAAGGATGTCTCTACATCCGGAGTAACATCTGAGGAATAAGCTATTTTCAAAGTCTAGCAATTGGACCTCATATATGCTCAATCTGGGATGCTTTATGAAATTCTTCCTGACGCACCGCGGTCAAACTATGATCCTAGAAAAAATATTGGGCCTCATGTTGATGGCATCACATGGTCTGCAAATTCTAAGTCAAAAGACTTGGTGATGAACCAGTTGAAATATTTGTCTCTAAGCAATATTGTAGTAGGACAAGAGTTGAATTTGTACTCCACCCCCACCCAGTCAACAGATGTGCATTATGTAAAATCATTAGCAAACCCAAATGGTAACCATCAACCGGGAGGGAATAAAAAGAAAGGGCCAGGTAATAATCATAAGGGTGGGAAAAATAATAATAAATTCAAGGATGAAACTAACAATGATAGATCAAATAATAATTCTGGTGAGGGAAAGAAAGGAAAGCAGAAGGCGAAGTTTCCTTGTAAACTTTGTAAAGATGATCACCTTACCCACCTATGCCCTAAAATCGAGGAATCATCGAGGCTCTTATCGCAATCGCCCACTATGTTGAAAAATTCATTTCCACATAATCAACACATGGATTCAGGGACCTCCAACATTGGAAATGCATCGAGTGGGAGTCAAAACCCCCCGAAACATGAAGGTGACCATCTATGTGTCAATATGGTCAAGTATCAGATTGATGTTCATGATTACAGTTCTTCACAAATTTTCATAGGTCCAGAGTCTCCTCCTCCTAAAGAAACACCCTTGCAGATCGAAAAGCCAGAACCTATGCCTCGTATTCTGAAAGGAGTACTAAAGCGCTCTTCCCACAATCCTAATGCCAGAGTTGCCCAAAAATATTCGATTATCAAAGATTTGGGCCAAACCCCTTGTGCGATGTTGGCTTTGGAGGTGCTCCAGACGTATCCTTCACAAAGGAATGCATTGTTATCTATGTTAGGACCTCTAGACCCATGTGGCTCGAAGGTTATCAATTTTGACGTCATAGATGTTAAGCCTTGCTTACCTTACCACGTGGCCTTTCAAATTCATGTGGAGCACATGGAATTTACCATCAAACGTATTGTAATTGATGCAGGTGTTGTGACGTGTGTGATGTCCCTAACCTATTGGAAATCCATTAGCTCTCTGACCATGTCCCAATCTATGAATACGTTGACCACATTTGATGGGCATTCGTTTTGACCCCACTGAATTCTTTCCTCTTTTTCGGTCCAGTTAGGTGGGAAGATAATGGAGGTTGATGTTGAGGTGGTTGATGTGCCTCTTGAATATAATTTACTACGAGGGAATAATTGGACTTATGCCATGAAGATCGTCGTGTCGTCCGTTTTCCACACTTTATGTTTTCCTCATGAAGGGAAAATAGTGACGATTGATCAATTGTCCTTTGCGCATGCTAGTCCTAGTGCATCTGTTGGAACTTTGGTCCATGTGATTGAAAATTATCAGTAGGCAACTGAGGATGTTGGTGTTCGAATGTATTCCTCTCTGATGGGTAGATTTTATTTCATGGAACCAATTCACCATATTCATTCCATTTCCATTGATTCTTCGTCGCCAATGAGGTATGTTCCTTTTCGTACTTCGTATTTCAATGACCCTTGGACCCTACCTTCCCTGATTATGTCGTACAAAGGTCAGTTGCACATTGGGATGAAAATGCCACTATCAGAAACAAAGGTTGTGTATCAGGCTATTCTTGACACTACTTCTAACCCAGATCCTTCCTCGTCGCGGACGGATGAGGTGGATCCTATTCTGAACCCCGTATGGGCCTCTCAATCATCTTGTTCACATGATTTCCTCGACGATACTTTACCTTCATATGAAGCCATATTATAGGCCATGTCTGTTTCTGATAGGCATTGGGATGATATGCATCATCGATTCTTTTTCCTCCGAGAGATTGTTAAGATCGAACATAATGACTTTAGATATACCTTGAGTGAGATGGTCGGTCACGATGTGGTTCCATTAGATGCGCATGGTATTTATGCCGAAGAAAACATGGTGAATATTTATCCTACCATCATGATCGACATATCTTGTATTCCTAGAAAAGTTGAGAATGTATATATCAGTGTGGATTGTTCTCCTAAAGAAATTCATATCTACATTGATCTCTTCAAATAATTTTGTGATGTTTTCGCTTGATCATATGAAGAGATGCCAAGGATCAACCCCAACATTATTGAACATGAGATTAAAACCTATCCGGATGCTAAACCTGTTCGGAAACGTCTTAGATATGTTAATCCTAGGAAGGTCCCTACTATTAAGGAAAATGTAGAGAAGCTACTTAATGTTGGTTTCATCTACCCGGTTCCCTTGACTGAATGGGTGTCCAATCCCATTCTTGTAAAGAAAAAGAAAGGAACCATCCGTGTATGTATGGATTTTTGAGACATGAACAAGGCTTGTCCTAAAGATAACTTCCCTACCCCTTTTATTGACCAGATTCTTGACAAGTGCGCGAGAATTTAAGTATTTTCTTTTATGGACATATTTTTAGGGTATAATCAAATTCAGATCAAACCTGAGGATCAACATAAGACGATGTTTATTTGTCCCTGGGGTACTTTTCGGCCTTAAAAACATCAAATCAACCTTCCAACGTTCCATGAACTTTTCTTTTCATGATCTTAAGAACATTGTCGAAGCTTAACTAGATGATCCCGTTGCTCATTCTCGCAAGAGATTAGATCACTCCACTCACCTTTGATTAGTATTTGAGAGATGTCATTACTATCAAATTTGGTTGAACCCTCACACGTGCATCTTTTGCATTAGGTCTGGCCATATTTTAGGATTCTTAGTGTATGAGCATGGGATCATGGTAGAACCTATGAAGGTTGAAGAAATACTTCGATTTCCTCCCCCGCGCAACATTAGAAAACTTCAAGGTTTGTAGGGGAAGGATAATTTCCTGCATCCATTTATAGTGAATTATGCTAATTTAACTAAAGGTTTCATGCATATTTTGAATAAGGAAACTTTGTTTATATGGGATGAGCGAGCCCAGGAATCCTTCAATGCTCCTAAGAAACCTTTGGTATCAGTGCCTCTACTGAAGCCTCCAGACTACAATAGATACTATTTGATTTATATCGTTGCGTCTGAAGGGACGATTGGTATGGTTCTGGTTCAGGAACATGATGAGATCCATGAGAACATTGTCTATTATCTCAGTCGAAACCTAGTTGGTCCTAAACATAAATACTCTCACGTAGAGAAACTGGCCTTGGTCGCCGTACATGCGATTCAAATATTATGACAATATATATTACTTTGCAAAACTACCTTAGTTGTGGATATCAATCCATTTCAATACGTCCTCACTAGGTGTATCATAGGGGAAAATACAATAAGTGAATTGTTATTTTGCAAGAATTTGATCTTGATTTTGCTTCGGCGAAGTCTAAGAAAAAGCTAGTTTTTGGTGAGTTGATATCGGACTTCCCTCGACTAGAAGAGGAAATTTTTCATGACGATTCATTCATGGATGAAAATATTTTCCTTTTTTCTTCTTCGAACCCCTGGTATGGAGACATTTTGATCTATCTTCAAACCTTGAATCTACCCCAACATATGTCGAGAGACGATTGATGATGTATATGTTATCAGGATAGAAACTACCTTATTATTGGCGACACTTTGTATCATCAAGGGGTAGATAATATTTTACGTCGTTTCTTGACTCAAAAGGAAGATGAGTTTGTTCTCAATGAATGTCAAAATGGGGCTTGTGGTGGCTATTTATCTAGTCTAGCGACAACCCAAAAAATATTGGGAGCCAATTATTTTTGGCCATCAATTTTTAAATATTGTGTTGAAGCGGTCATGAAGTGTCACCCTTGCCAGGTGTTCACTCAGAAAATGTGCTCGCACCCAGCCCCTCTTCACCCATTCATCACCGTCGGTCCCTTCACCAAGTGGGGGGTATATTTTATGGACTGTAACCTAGCCTCGACTAGGGGGAACCAACATATTATTATGGTCATGGATTACTTTAATAAAAGGGAAAAGGCCATGCCTAATGTTAAATTCGATGGTAAGACTGCAACATTCTTTGTATTCAACTAGATTATAGCCCGGTTCGGAATCCCAAGATAGATTGTCACTGATCATGGTAGTCACTTTTAGAAAGAAATGATGAAAGAGTTAGCATTAAAACTTGGGTTTAAGCACATTCATTATTCCCCTTACTATCCCTAGGAAAATGGACAAGTATAGGCAGTGAATAAATATCTCAAGACCATTTTGCAAAATCCTGTTAGCCGGAGTAAATTTGACTGGGATATGATGCTTTACCTTTCACTTTGGGAAAACCAAACCACGATAAATACCTCCACCAGTTTCTCTCCTTTTTAGTTAGTACGTGGCATGGAGTCGATTCTTCCGATTGAATGTGAAATACCTTCACTTAAGTTGGCAATTGAGATCCTACCACACATCTGATCTTGAAGAAAGCCTCGTATACCTGGAGTGTCTCGATGAGCAGTGTCGATATGCCTCTACGTCCATCGAAGAGAATAAATGATGTGTCGTACGATAAGTCTGTCAGTCCTCGGTAGTATGTTGAGGGTGACTTGGTTCTCCTTTATGACTAAGGCAAAGAATTGTTGGGGGCAGGCAAGTTCAACCCCATGTGGCATGGTCCTTATATCGTGCGATGTGTCTTAGAGAAAGGAGCTTACGAATTACAAAAATATGAAGGGAGTATGTTGGATGGGCCCATAAATGAGCACTACCTTAAAAGGTATTACACTTGAGCCCTTAAGCTTGGGTGTGACCTTTGTATACTAGTGTATATTAGTGTATATACATCTTTTCCTTTGTTTCATCGACTTGCTTATCAAGTTTTCCCTTGGTTGGAAGATGTCAACGGAGTCTTCAGATTACTTAGGATTCATGGACAATGCCAATAATCATACGTGGAACATGGTTTCCGCCACTTGGGGCATTTATTCACCCTAGTTAGAACCTTTGTGTAATTTGGTGCCCATGCAAAAATTATTCCATAGGACCGGGAGTTCCTTATAACCTCGATATGAATTTGTGTTGGAACAGGGTCAGGCCCAGTGTTCAACGCTTCAAAAATGAACCAACAAAACCCTAACTATCAGCCCTTTCAACAACACCTACGAAGAAAATGAAGTCTCACCCGAGGTAGAGGCAGGGGTGGTTGCAGGACTCCAGTGTCTACAACCTTAGATGGGACACATATTTGTGATTACAATACTCTAACAAAACACTTAACAGTTGTCATTCATTAATAATTAACCTTTGTTCACAACATAGATAAACCCTAATTACAACGCAACACAATATTCAACAAGATTCAATACATTCAAGCACTTAGTATAAAGAAATAAATCAGATCTAACATTCATTCACATCACTGATCACTAAGCTATTATATCAGATGATTATAATATTCATAAATATAACAACACTAAGCATAAATCACATAAAAGGCACAAAGCAATAATCGAAATGCACAAAGCAACCATAACACGGGATATATGTGGTTCACCCCCAGCCTGGGGCTACATCCACCAAATCTTCTCTTCTTTATTATCTTCTTGTCAAGATTCTTGCAGGAACATAGCATCAAAATCCTACTCCGCATAGGAAATGAGATCTGTGTGCACTTCGCCAGATCCTCCTTCCTCGAGCTAGGTTACAACACAAATCCTTTATACAATCTCTTACAGTCACTTGCACTTAGCCTTGCAAGTCTCATATAGTATGCACAAAGCATGTACAACTATCACTTTCACTTAGCACATTGGCCTTCACTTTCCCTTAGTACCTAGCATCACACACTTGCGCTCTTACGTACATTGCCTAGCTTTCTATTTATACATTACAAAAGGGCCTAAACATGGGTAAGCCCATGGTACGACATCCCATACCTGTTACATAATCCCAAAACCCAAAAAATCCCTAAAAAGGGGCCAAGATCCCTTGATCTGCACTTCGACTTGCGCTCCGCCTTCGACAACCTATTGAAGTCCCAAAATAGGTCAAACCTGATCAAGGATCTCCAAAACTTGGTAAAGGGCCAACATGGCCCCAACACTCACTTGTGACTTGTCCCGAGTCACTTTGCTTCGGTTAATTCTGCCTCAAAAGCCTCGAGCTTGGCCCGAGCTGCTTTGACTTGTTGTTGTGCCAAGGCCTCCTACTCGGCGAACTCTTGAAGAACTACCTCATTCACAGGTCCTTCTAAGCGTTGTTCGACTGAAGTGACTAATTTTTCCAGTTCTTCTCCTTGGCCTTCAATCTCTTCGAACAGTTTTGAAGCTGCGTCCTGGGTTGGATCGAGCCTCTAAGTCACTTCCATAACTTTGCTCCATATGGTATGGACTTGTTGGATAGTGTGTTGTTCCTGGGATCGTTTCATTCTCTCAACTGCTGACAACAGCTTCAACTGTTCTTGAACTGTTGCTGCTTGTTGCTTGGTCTCCTGGAGTTGTGACTCCAATGTCTTTAGTTCGGGATCCTTAGTGAGTTGCTCATAATTTTGTGCGTTGTGATCACTTAGTTGTTTACATTCCATGGAAAAGGCCTTGATTCTCTCAACTATGCTCTGAGCAGTTGCTTCTCTTTGATCCCGCACATCCTACAGAGTGCTTGGCACTGTTTGTAGCTCTAGATCTGTTATTCTTTGTTGAAGTTTCCGAATGGCTTAAGCAATCCTTGCCACTTGATGCTCTACCAGGTCTTTGGCCATTTTTTCTAAGACCGTCATAGAGAGTCTCCTGGAGTTGTGACTCCAATGTCTTTAGTTCGGGATCCTTAGTGAGTCGCTCATAATTTTGTGCGTTGTGATCACTTAGTTGTTTACATTCCATGGAAAAGGCCTTGATTCTCTCAACTATGTTATGAGCAGTTTCTTCTCTTTGATCCCGCACATCCTACAGAGTGCTTGGCACTGTTTGTAGCTCTAGATCTGTTATTCTTTGTTGAAGTTGTCGAATGGCTTAATCAATCCTTGCCACTTGATGCTCTACTAGTTCTTTGGCCATTTTTCCTAAGACTGCTTCTTTGATTCCAATATGCTCTGTGAACAACTGTTCTTTCTCTTGATGGATTTGCACTTTCTCCTGTTCAAAATTTTCTTGGAGGGTAGCCTTTTCCTGTTTCTCTATCACCTCCTCTTGTGCTTGCTTCAGATCCGATGTGGTCTGGTCTTTCTCTTCCTACACACGATGAAGGCAAGCTTCAGTGGCATTAGCTATTCTGTGGAGTTGGGCAGGTTCATCTCCCAACTCTGTTTCATCTGATGGTGGGGGCGCAATGGACGCTGCACAGCTGGATTGAAGGGCTTGTTGGAAACCCCTTAGCTCTGTCTCAATTCTATCATACATAACCTCTTGTTTTTCTTCGGTTCTTTGAAAAATATATTCTGGGGAATCTGACACAACTACAATAATGAATTCGAAGTCATCCATCGTGAGCATAGTCTATAGCTTCGGCTTACTAGCTTTGGATTTCTTCTATGATGTAGGTTTCTTGGGGGAAACCTTTCTTTTCTTCAATGGATCTGCATCATCACGGGGATTCCTTGGTGGTGTTATTTTTCCTTGCTTCTGCTTATCTTCTTCCCATTTTTTCTCTTCTTTGTCCACTTTGTCACCACCTCCTCCGCCAGGTGAGTTTGAAGCAGTTTCTTCCGAGACGTTGTCTAGCTGTTGTACTTCTTCTTTCTTTTTCATCCTGCTACTGTTGGGTGCATCATACCCTTCACGTGTAGCCACCGGGTTTCCAATGAGTTCTGGGTCAGACAGTTCTGCCTGGTCGATTCCTTAGTGATCTCCTCCAGATCTTCCTCGATGATCTTATAGTATGACTGCAACTCTTCTTTACTCTCATCTGCGCACACAATGATATATATAAAATGCCTATCTGCGCAGAACTTCATCAGCGACTTGAATCTGTCCAGAGTGTTCAGTGTCATACGGGGGAACGACTCAATAACCCATTTCAGCTGCAGGTAGTAGGTATGGAATATTGTGTTCGACTGCCACTGTTTTCCCATATTGCTCGAATACCAGAGCGTGGTAAAATTCGTAGCAAGTGGCTCGAACGACTCAATGTCAGGGAAGGTCGCACCTTCCGACATCTCCCAAGCTGTAAATGTGACGAGGATCAGGATCCAACTAAAGTGGAACTCATATCCCTAATCTTGAGCTTCGTGGAAATCCACTTCTACCTGGTTGACTAAGTAACTAGCCCAGTTCATCTGTAATCCCTCCACACACTTTCCCGCGAGGTCAATGACAAACCCCGTCAGCTACGTGGGTCTGTTCTTCCTTACTAGATTACCAACGATCAACTAGAAAGAAATGCGCACTGCGCCATTCTGAATGGAGGCTACCTTGTATCCTCACGTTCCCTTTTCTACATCGCCATTAGTATCTTTAGTACTCTATGTCAGGGCACGATCTGCAACCTTCCCTATGTAAACGTACTATGGGTCGTGTCCCTGCATCCTTAGGCCGGTGATCCTATGGATCAACGTCGAATTGGCGATGATGCATCTATCTAGCCATAAGGAACCGTCATGGAAGCACGACAACAGGATTTTAACGTACGCATTAACCTACTCATGCCTTCCAAAATGTGGGATTTTCATTATGTTCAGGATAGTGGACTGCACGATGTTAATGGTCCATGGTTGGGGAATGATTTTCGATTTCTTTCCCTTCATCTTGGTCAAGTACTTTTGAGGCACAAGGATACCATAGGTCTTGCGGTATCCTAGATTATAATCACTGATCTTCAGAGTTGGAATTCTCTCCAATTGTGGTCTGACTACGCGTATCCCCTTCAGGAGGTACATCATGATAACTGTGTAGTCGAAATCGCTTGGGACACTATCACGACTCACCACACTGGACAGAGGTGGGATGTAGTCGGGCAGGATGGATGGGATTAACTTCGCATTTGCTAAGTTATCTCTATGCTTAGTCCTTTTCTCTTCTGCAACTCGGGATGGTCCGGATCCGCCAACAATCGATGGGGAGGCTTGCACTCCTCTCGTCGATGAGGCTTGAACTTCTGTGGACATCATGATCTCTTCCATTAGATCGATTAAAATTTCCTCGACTGAATTTTCCATAGTGATGAGCTCGTCCGACATGCATGCTCAAGATCGGATATCTCAGGCTGATGAACAGTTTTTCAATGCAATAGAATGTATGGCAAGGTCTCAATAAGCACAACACCATAACAATGAGTTCTCTAATTGGCCCGGATACAATTCGTGAAAGTGTGCTCGGCACAACAGTTGATGGGATAAGTAGACAATGATGTAACAGATCCTTCCAATGGACAAGAAGCCTTCATCAATGCAGTTCTGTCCATTACGGCACAGTCCCAACAGTCCGATGGCGAGCTTTCTGATCATAATTGTTGTTCTAACCATTCAGGAATGTCAATCTAACGATTATAATGCCTCCAATGGTCATATCGCTCCACCATGGTGAAGTGCCAATATGAGTTTCTCTTATATTCTAGCGAAGTTTGAATTCTGGAGACCTTCCTTCTGCGAAGTCTTCTCTGGAACTTCCTGTGATTTGTCCAACTTTTCTTTCTCCTTGCTGAGCTTTCTAGCCTTCTTCCCCATGATCTGTGTCTCGGTATTCCTCTTTCCATTCTGATTCTTATCTCCTCTTGGCATAGTAACTTTGCAATGGTGATGGTCTTTACTAGGGTTCAAGGCTAATATTTCTTCTGTGTTTGGGGTAGGCACTCTACTCTCTTGTACAGATAGGTGTTTCAATTCTTCTTCTGTTCTTTCAACTTTGACATCCAGATTTGTGGTCCTTAGTAGTTTCAACTGGTTTTCTTGTTCTTCCAGTAAGTGTGTTATTCTCTTAGCCAAGAAGCCTCTTGGTTCTTGCTTTTTCTATTCTATAGCTTCTTCTTCTTTTCTCTGGATCTGATCTTTCTCAATCTAGGGTTTTCCTATCAATAAAGCAAATGGGGAGTTGTTCTCAACAAATTTAATAACCTCAAATTCTTCCTCTGTCGAATTTCCATGAGCACTCAGAGATATCTGGGTAACTCTTCCACATAGGGTTATTAGCTTTCCTCTAAATAATCGTATTCCTCCCAATGAAGGAACCATAGCAAGCCTTCCCAAAATTTCCCAAGTACTTTATGTCATGACATTCACCTGTGTTTCCTCATCCAAAACACAATCTATGTCGAAGTCTCCTATTCTTGCTTCTATGCATTCCTTGTCTTTTAAAATCTCTGATAGATTGATGTCTCTATGATCATTCAGGGTTTCTTTTATTTCTGACAATACAGTCTCTGATCCTTTCTGGGGTTCTACCATAGTCTTAATTTCTGAGCCTTTCTCATGTTTATCTTGTTCCATATTCATTCTTTCAAGTTTAGCAATCATTCTAGGGTAATCCAGAACTTCATGGTCCATATATTTACAACAAAGACAACTCGATCGTCTATCAAAGCAATCTTTAGCAAGATGGCTTGGTATTCTACAACTGTTAAAAAGGGTTAATCCTCTCTTTCTCTTAAATCATCCCCAACCTTTCTTGTACTGCGCACTAGGATCATAGTAACTAACCTGCAAAAAATTCTTCCTAGGATCCTGCATCGATTTGTTAGTCCAAACATTATTTCTATGCATAGGAATAACATATCTTTCATTATTTCTATCAGATCTACTCATATCAAACCTTATTTATTCTACCTATGCCCTAGTTTTTAGACTAGGACAAAATTTATCAAACATACCTAGATCCATACTATTGAAGCAAAAAATTTCCACTTATCTTACCTTTAACAAAGAACAAAGCTTTCAGATCTTACCTCTTTAATAAAAAAATTCCACTTTATCTTTATCAGGGCACAAAGCTTTCAGATCATACCTCTTTTCTTAGCACAAAACTTCACAAGTCGAGTAGAATACTGTACACTAAAGAAACAGATCTACGCACAAAGCTTTCTTTCTTTTCTTCAGTTCCCAACAATCACAGTTTCAGGTCCCGACAACAGAACCATTTGTTGGCACAGGGGAAGACCCAGGGTTCAACACTTCAACAACGCACCAACAAAACCCTAACTACCATCCCTTTCGAAAAAACTTGCGAAGCAGATGAAGTCTCACCCGAGGTAGAGGCAACGGTGATTACAAGACTCCAGTGTCTGCAACCTTAGTTGGGACACATATATCTGATTACAATACTCTAACAAAAAACTTAGCAGTTGTCATGCATTAGTACTTAAAATTTTTTCACAGTGCAAATAAACCCTAATTATAGTGCAATGCAGTATTCAACAAGATTCAATACATTCAAGCACTTAGCATAAATAAACAGATCAGATCTAGCATTCATTCACATCACTAATCACTAAGATATTATATCAGATGCTTCTAACATTCATAAAGATAACAACACTAAGCATAAATCACATCAAAGCAACAAATAAATAATCTAAATGCACAAAGAAACCATAACACATGATATACGTAGTTCACCCCCAGCCTGGGGCTACGTCCACCAACTCTTCTCTTCTTTATTATCTTCTTTCCAATCTTCTTACAGGCACATAGCATCATAATCCTACTTCGCAGAGGACATGATATATGTGCGCACCTCACCAGATCCTCCTTCCCTGAGCTAGGTTACAACACAAAGCCTTTATACAATTTCTTATAGTCACTTGCACTTAGCCTTGCAAGTCTCACATAGTATTCACAAAGCATGTACAACTATCACTTGCACTTAGCACATTGGCCTTCACTTTCCTTTAGCACCTAGCATCACACACTTGCGCTCTTACTTACATCGCATAGATTTATATTTATACATTACAAAAGGGCCTAAACATGGTTAAACCCATGGGACGACATCCCATACCCGTTACATAAGCCAAAAACCCAAAAATGCCCTAAAAAGGGGCCGAGATCCCACGATCTCCACTTCGACTTGCACTCCGCCTTCTAAAAACTGTCGAAGTCCCAAAATAGGTCAAACTTGACCAAGGATCTCCAAAACTTGGTCAAGGGACAACAATTTGTGTTCGAACCCCATTTTCTTACTCACAAGCATTGTGACCGTTACCTATGGGACTCCCCCCGAGTCTTGGTTAAGCTATTTTTCGACTCATGAAAAAATGAAAATATTGTTGAGTGAACTTGTCTCTTTCACACTCATTAAATGGATTTGAAAGGACATCTATTTGGTATAATTTTAACCCTTTTCCATACCAAGTAGACTACTTACGAAAAAGGAATAATCTAGTCACCATTGGCTAGAAGATTTCTCTTGGGTATTATTTTATACTTTTTTAGGCCTAGGGAACTAAATCTACGAAACATGACATTTTTGGCGTTAATTTGTAATTGCATTCCATCATCTTGCCATGCATGCACTTCCTTGCATTGAGCATAGGTATGTTCCACTACTTGCAACTAGTTTCTTACTCGTGACACTCATTTCCTCTCTTGTATCATAACATTTATTTGCCTATGAAAAAAAAAATACGGGAGGGAAAAGAATATTACCTCATATCGAAAACAGTCATGCCACCTTTGAACAAATCACAAAGTTTTGAGTCCACTTTCATCCAAAGTTTGGGTTTATCATGAACTTAGGAAGTTGAGCTCGTTACTTAGAGTTTACTCCTCCGACTGGTTATTCTTCCAGTCCCTATGGAGAGTTTGTTTATGCCTCCTGCATCACAAATTTTTATCATCAAGTCTATGATGCCTGAGTTATCCGTATGTCTCATGCTCTTGTTCAAAGGAAGTCTATAATCCTATGTCGGCCATTTCTTAGAAATATTAACTTTGCATGCCGGTCATACCCTCGGTGTATTTCAGAGTCACATGAAGATGTAGTACTACCATGCACCCTAGTCCTAATTCCATCATGGGTAGTTAACCTTGAACCTAGCCAATGAAATTTCCTCATTGGTCGCTGACTAGGGGGTTTCCCTTATGTTTGACGATAAGAAATATATTCACACATTGGGATTCATGCAATGTCTTAGATTCCATTAGCCTTATTGGTGGTTTCCTCTCCTTTGTCGACAATTTTCCTTATTGGCTGCTATTCAGAGGGTATATTTTTTGCACTACTTGCATCTGGTGCATGCAAGGGACGCACTAGGTCGTTGGTTCGTGAACATCCTATTCATCCGAGCTCCTCCTAATCATCAATATATTTCTTTGTACTTCATGATGAATGATGAGAGATTCCCTATGCTATCCTTTCAATGGGTCTCCTTCCATTGACTTCAACTCATCTATTCTAGAAATGAGACTTAGAGTCCCATGCGTACCTAGAGGCTTGCATCCATCACTAGCAAGATATCCCACCATAGATAGTTGGGAATACATCAATGTCTCATGATCGATGGATTCTTCAAGTGTTTGACCTCAACACCCTTATTCACACTAGTAGAATGTACT
>ML826158.1:92070-105974 GCA_009831015.1 Picea engelmannii
TAATGAACCCCATTTTTTTTTCTCTCTTAAAAATGTTATGTTAAGTATAGAGTATTGGTAATGAATAACTTATCTTTTCATATATCTAGTATTATTCCCCTTAAGCTTGTAATCAAGAGTAATCTATAAAGTGAGTAATGTCCCAATATTTGTATGACGTAGATAACTGCTTATTCCAGTGTGTCACCATTTTTTGTGACCCATACAACAACCACCCATTATTTTAAATTTTTGAATAAATAATAATGGGTCCCTTAAAAATTTTGGGTATTGGGATTTGATTTTTTTTGTCATTTTCCATTTAGCATCTTTTTGAATATATTTTGGTCCAATTAAAAAATTCCTAATAAACCATTTAAATAAAAAAGAAATAATGTAAGAATGAACTCATGTTTTGAAGTCTCCCTGTGTTTCAATCTCCCAGTGGCCTGGTTATCTGGTTAGACTGTATCATAATTTGTCTTTTCCTTTTGACATTTTAAAATAATTCCCTCATCTCCCAGTATTCCGATCTCACAGTGAGCCAGTTAGATCGGACCAAAATTCTCCATGTGGTTCATTATTTTCAAATAAGAACCTTGTTCTCCTGGTGCTCCAGTGAAGTAGTTAATCCTATGATTAAGTTCCAATAATTAAAATGATTATCCTAACTAAACCATCCTAGGTCTCATTTTCATTTGAAAAGGTTAAAGGTTTAAAAGGACCTCTGATGAGTCAGTGCCCAGTTATGGATGTTGCTTCACGATTTCGAATAACTCAACTGTCTTTTCTTTATTTAATAATTTTGACGATGCAATTAATGAGAATTAAATGAATTTATTGAAGCATTGGAGGATGAGTTGGGATCCATTAAATAGTTTGAATTCATGCATAACATTATTTTTCACTATGTTATCAATTCATATAGTGTCTTTGTGTTCGATAATTAACCTTAATTGTACAAGTTCAGGGGTCTTGAGTACATAGAACTCTTCCCGATTTTCTTTTGTTGGTTAGTATTGTTGTTTATATCATTTGTAAAAATAATAAAACAGAGTCTATTTGTTTTCAAAATCTTACCCTTGATTTCTTTCTACAGGTATTATCGACAACAAGATGACTAGGAAAGGAAAAGAAAAACAACATAAGGACGAGGAGGAAGAGATTGAGAAGAAATTGAATTCAACATTATTCTCAGACATCTCTTTCAAAACAGGAGCCACAAGCAAGGTGGAATGGAGCCAAATTTACAAGTTCATTGAGGATGGAGACTTTACAGATGAATACAAGTTTGATGCAGATGACTTGGTTGATATCAAGAAGTCCTGGATGCACAATATAACTTCTATACCAGTAGTTCTTCCATACTATGACATGGTATGAATGATTAAATAGCACACTGATATTTCTACTTGTACTATTGTGAATACTTCTTGGAAAATTGTTGGCTCATTTATACTCGAAGACATCTCCAACATGTATAAATTAGGTCCACCCAAAGTCAGTTTAGATGATAACTTTATTAAGAGTTTCATTGAGAAAGAGGTTAAAAAGGAAGAAATGAAAATGGGCGATTTAATCAAAGAATGATGACATGAATCCAATTCATTAAAAATTATAGCAGACAATATATACCCTATTCCAAGATTGAAGAAACCTCCCATGCTAGTATCTATCATTCTCTATCGCGTCTATGGTGAAAATGATTCTTTTAAGTTTAAATTGGGTTGGGTTCCCCTCATCCATGAGGTTCTCAAAGGAGAAGTCTTCAACTCGACTCACATCCTCTCTACTAATATCAGGATAGAGGTGAAACAATTGCAAGAAACACGCCCGTGGTATTTCCCTAGATTATTTATGTGAGGATATTTAATAGATGTTGTATGTGTAGTCACCCCGATTCCTTATTTGCCTGGAATTGGTCTTCTTCATAAAAGTCTATTCACATACATTGTTCAAAAATGTGGGTAATAAAATGTAGGCATTTCTTCAATGAAATTTGCAACCACTTTATGATCCCTCTACACTTGATTCTGAAAAATCAACCAGCCCCTAGGTGTATGCAAGAAGCTATAAATGCTATTAGACAAATTGGTGATTGGTTTATTGATGAGGAAATAAGGATTTATGGATGTGAAGGAGCTCCTCATATTCTACCAAGATATGTTCCTGATAGATTGGCACTTAGAGAAATTGGATATCAAATAGTTGGTGTTGGCATTGTTTCTTCCTTGTCAAAGAGTCAAAAAAAAAATTCCCATATTTCCCAATTTCACTATGCATTTTCTCTTTGTTGAATGAAAAACATGCTCTAAAAGAAGTAGAGCAAATGGAAAGAATCTGGTTAGCAAAAGGAAATTTCAAAAGACATGATCCAATCAGTATTGTCAAGAAACATTGCAGCATGTTGAAAAATTTCAAAGCATACAAATATGAGGATGACCCATTTGATAACATTTTCCATAGAGGTGAAAATTATCAAGAAGTGGCTCAACGAATTGATGAGTTGAGAATCAGCCCCAAAATGCAAGAATTTATCGATTGACAATTCTATAGAAAGAAATCATTTTTAAAGGAAAAACACGAGAAATGGGTAATTTACAAATAAATGCCAATCAATAGGAGGATGAACAATTTGAATCTGAGACATACCAGTATCAAAATACTTCTACAACATATATGCAAGTGGAAGAACAATATCAATAGGGCAACACAACAAGAGAAGAGGAGCATAACAAAGAAACAATATAGACCCATGTACAAACTATTGAGGTAAATGTAGAGGTCAATACCAATACAGGTACTAAGAACAACTAGTCAGCAGTTGTTACAACTGTATCTACCATTGATACTACTCCCATCACCTCCATTCCAATAAGACTGGTTTTCACATCTTTTGACTTTTATAGTCTTCAACCAATTTAGGACATTGTTCTATCATTGAATACTTACACCTTTGATGACACACCAAAGACCATCGTGAAAAGGATAACTAAGAAAAGAAAGATTGTAAATCATGAGGAAGCCACATAGGAAATAGTGCAACTTTGGAATGTTGCACATATGAATGAATAGGTGTTTGCAGAAGACGTTGGTGTTGCCTTAGGGACATTTGTTGATGCAAACAAATGGTTAGTGAACAAACCTTGTGCTCAATTAAGAAAAAAAAAAAAAGGAGTATTGGAACTGCAAGAACAGTTGAGTTCACAAGAAATTATCGTGTCAAAAGAACATCAAACTCAGATTGATCATCTTACAGAAGAAAGTAAGGCATCTCTTGATACCATTGGAACACTCAAAATTGAAATAGATAATATCAAATCAGAACATGGTAGACAACTAGTTGTTCTTCTTGATGAGAATAAGGAGACAAGAAGAAGCCATGAGAACCAAGTTGATATTCTGGTAGCTCAATTAAATGAGAAAGTCAAGCAAAAGAATTAAAAAATATTGAAGAAATAAGCAGTGGAGTTAAATAATAAATTAGCCTCTATGTAGGAGTTGTTCTATGCCCAACTGAATGAAATCAAGGGACAGTGACATGATCGATTGCTACAATTTACTGCAGAATCTCAAACACGGTCTGAGAAACAAAAAGAATCTCAAATGTCCTTTGATGATTTGAAGGCATGGGAAACAAAATTAATCAATTTACCTAAATATTACTCTATAATTATTGAAGAAGAGAAAATACAGATACGAGTTGTTACGAGGAAAATATCTCTATAGAAAGGGGTAAACCACAACAGCCAGAATGACATGCAAAAATCAACTCTAATCCCAAGTATGATATATAAATGAAATTCTAACAAGACAAGGCTAAGAGCCTACCTCGTTCAGACATTCGAAGAAGACCATCGTTGAGCACGCGACCCAAAGATTTATACTTGCAACTTGTCCTCAATAACCAAGATACGCAAGCATATGGTGATAATATATAATGTTAGCATATATATTAGCACAATCCATTAACATACATGACAAATAATCCCATGGAATAATAATTCAAATATTTGCAGGATATCAATTGGATGAGAAAAGAGTATTTCTATTAAAATAATCAACATAAGTACATAGGTGACAAACTTTTGTAACGGTACGTATCAGAATCGAGAAACTAAGTCCCTCCAACTGGGCCTCAACCACTTTAATCCTCCACCAAAGGAAAGCTCATATAAAGGAGTCAATGAGGTTCTCCATCACAAATAAGGAAGAGCTTGAGAGTTGAACAAGGAGTTCAGGTTCTCAAGGACAAAGGGATGCAGACTCAATATGAAGTGACATTTCTCCAGAGTGTATTTTCTCTCAAAGTTGAATTGTTGAATATTTTTCAAGGATTGGATATGGCTCAATTTATAGCCTTCAAATGGAACTGAAGGGCCGATTCAAAGCGTTTCGAGTATATGGAAGGTTAAGGATCATGGATCTCATGACATGGCATGGAAACCAAACATAATTTTTAATTTTGAGCACCAACCCTATGTACGTGGGTTGTCATGGAGAAACCTATGTATACGTATGTTATATAATTGATAGGGCACGTATATGTGGAAAAATATTCTTTTTGGCTCTAGAATGCACAAAAAGGGAACTTCAATTCTGCATAGGGAAGTGGAAGGCCATACAAGCAAGTTTCATGGAGTGAGGAAAAAATCATTGTGACAGATGGCCCCTAATGTGTGAGGTTAGAGGACTATCTGCGATGGTTGAAATACATTATAATTTCCAGAAGTGGAGTAATGAAGAATCAGTTGGAAGTACTAGTTTAGCATGAGATTATTATAATCTATAATGACTTTGTACACATGGCTGCCAATCTGAATTACACTGCTTATCCATGTGGAAATATATCAAATAGTTGTTCATGACCATGAATAGGAAATACAAAGAGGACATATTCCATAGGTTTTCATAGTCACGAAAAAGGCACAGTGGAATCCAATCTCAAAATCAATCTAAAGATATATGTATACAATGGAGTACAATATGATCTCCCATGATCACTGAAGTCATATAGGTATTGGTCCAATGAAAGACAACATCAGATGAGGAATGTTGCTACTGTAAGCTGGAGGTCTTCTACACTATCATTCGAAGGTGAAAGTACACATCATGCGAATAGAGGAGTTGAGGTAGAACACAATGAGACTTCGTTTGATTATCGGTCATTAAGGTATACCATTAACAAACACGAGACAACCCACCGATAATAAAAGTAGGTATCAAGTCACCAAGTACATTCTACTAGTGTGAATAAGGGTGTTGAGGTCAAACACTTGAAGAATCCATCGATCATGAGACATTGATGTATTCCCAACTATCTATGGTGGGATATCTTGCTAGTGATGGATGCAAGCCTCTAGGTACGCATGGGACTCTAAGTCTCATTTCTAGAATAGATGAGTTGAAGTCAATGGAAGGAGACCCATTGAAAGGATAGCATAGGGAATCTCTCATCATTCATCATGAAGTACAAAGAAATATATTGATGATTAGGAGGAGCTCGGATGAATAGGATGTTCACGAACCAACGACCTAGTGCGTCCCTTGCATGCACCAGATGCAAGTAGTGCAAAAAATATACCCTCTGAATAGCAGCCAATAAGGAAAATTGTCGACAAAGGAGAGGAAACCACCAATAAGGCTAATGGAATCTAAGACATTGCATGAATCCCAATGTGTGAATATATTTCTTATCGTCAAACATAAGGGAAACCCCCTAGTCAGCGACCAATGAGGAAATTTCATTGGCTAGGTTCAAGGTTAACTACCCATGATGGAATTAGGACTAGGGTGCATGGTAGTACTACATCTTCATGTGACTCTGAAATACACCGAGGGTATGACCGGCATGCAAAGTTAATATTTCTAAGAAATGGCCGACATAGGATTATAGACTTCCTTTGAACAAGAGCATGAGACATACGGATAACTCAGGCATCATAGACTTGATGATAAAAATTTGTGATGCAGGAGGCATAAACAAACTCTCCATAGGGACTGGAAGAATAACCAGTCGGAGGAGTAAACTCTAAGTAACGAGCTCAACTTCCTAAGTTCATGATAAACCCAAACTTTGGATGAAAGTGGACTCAAAACTTTGTGATTTGTTCAAAGGTGGCATGACTGTTTTCGATATGAGGTAATATTCTTTTCCCTCCCGTATTTTTTTTTTCATAGGCAAATAAATGTTATGATACAAGAGAGGAAATGAGTGTCACGAGTAAGAAACTAGTTGCAAGTAGTGGAACATACCTATGCTCAATGCAAGGAAGTGCATGCATGGCAAGATGATGGAATGCAATTACAAATTAACGCCAAAAATGTCATGTTTCGTAGATTTAGTTCCCTAGGCCTAAAAAAGTATAAAATAATACCCAAGAGAAATCTTCTAGCCAATGGTGACTAGATTATTCCTTTTTCGTAAGTAGTCTACTTGGTATGGAAAAGGGTTAAAATTATACCAAATAGATGTCCTTTCAAATCCATTTAATGAGTGTGAAAGAGACAAGTTCACTCAACAATATTTTCATTTTTTCATGAGTCGAAAAATAGCTTAACCAAGACTCGGGGGGAGTCCCATAGGTAACGGTCACAATGCTTGTGAGTAAGAAAATGGGGTTCGAACACAAATTGTTGTCCCTTGACCAAGTTTTGGAGATCCTTGGTCAAGTTTGACCTATTTTGGGACTTCGACAGTTTTTAGAAGGCGGAGTGCAAGTCGAAGTGGAGATCGTGGGATCTCGGCCCCTTTTTAGGGCATTTTTGGGTTTTTGGCTTATGTAACGGGTATGGGATGTCGTCCCATGGGTTTAACCATGTTTAGGCCCTTTTGTAATGTATAAATATAAATCTATGCGATGTAAGTAAGAGCGCAAGTGTGTGATGCTAGGTGCTAAAGGAAAGTGAAGGCCAATGTGCTAAGTGCAAGTGATAGTTGTACATGCTTTGTGAATACTATGTGAGACTTGCAAGGCTAAGTGCAAGTGACTATAAGAAATTGTATAAAGGCTTTGTGTTGTAACCTAGCTCAGGGAAGGAGGATCTGGTGAGGTGCGCACATATATCATGTCCTCTGCGAAGTAGGATTATGATGCTATGTGCCTGTAAGAAGATTGGAAAGAAGATAATAAAGAAGAGAAGAGTTGGTGGACGTAGCCCCAGGCTGGGGGTGAACTACGTATATCATGTGTTATGGTTTCTTTGTGCATTTAGATTATTTATTTGTTGCTTTGATGTGATTTATGCTTAGTGTTGTTATCTTTATGAATGTTAGAAGCATCTGATATAATATCTTAGTGATTAGTGATGTGAATGAATGCTAGATCTGATCTGTTTATTTATGCTAAGTGCTTGAATGTATTGAATCTTGTTGAATACTGCATTGCACTATAATTAGGGTTTATTTGCACTGTGAAAAAATTTTAAGTACTAATGCATGACAACTGCTAAGTTTTTTGTTAGAGTATTGTAATCAGATATATGTGTCCCAACTAAGGTTGCAGACACTGGAGTCTTGTAATCACCGTTGCCTCTACCTCGGGTGAGACTTCATCTGCTTCGCAAGTTTTTTCGAAAGGGATGGTAGTTAGGGTTTTGTTGGTGCGTTGTTGAAGTGTTGAACCCTGGGTCTTCCCCTGTGCCAACAAATGGTTCTGTTGTCGGGACCTGAAACTGTGATTGTTGGGAACTGAAGAAAAGAAAGAAAGCTTTGTGCGTAGATCTGTTTCTTTAGTGTACAGTATTCTACTCGACTTGTGAAGTTTTGTGCTAAGAAAAGAGGTATGATCTGAAAGCTTTGTGCCCTGATAAAGATAAAGTGGAATTTTTTTATTAAAGAGGTAAGATCTGAAAGCTTTGTTCTTTGTTAAAGGTAAGATAAGTGGAAATTTTTTGCTTCAATAGTATGGATCTAGGTATGTTTGATAAATTTTGTCCTAGTCTAAAAACTAGGGCATAGGTAGAATAAATAAGGTTTGATATGAGTAGATCTGATAGAAATAATGAAAGATATGTTATTCCTATGCATAGAAATAATGTTTGGACTAACAAATCGATGCAGGATCCTAGGAAGAATTTTTTGCAGGTTAGTTACTATGATCCTAGTGCGCAGTACAAGAAAGGTTGGGGATGATTTAAGAGAAAGAGAGGATTAACCCTTTTTAACAGTTGTAGAATACCAAGCCATCTTGCTAAAGATTGCTTTGATAGACGATCGAGTTGTCTTTGTTGTAAATATATGGACCATGAAGTTCTGGATTACCCTAGAATGATTGCTAAACTTGAAAGAATGAATATGGAACAAGATAAACATGAGAAAGGCTCAGAAATTAAGACTATGGTAGAACCCCAGAAAGGATCAGAGACTGTATTGTCAGAAATAAAAGAAACCCTGAATGATCATAGAGACATCAATCTATCAGAGATTTTAAAAGACAAGGAATGCATAGAAGCAAGAATAGGAGACTTCGACATAGATTGTGTTTTGGATGAGGAAACACAGGTGAATGTCATGACATAAAGTACTTGGGAAATTTTGGGAAGGCTTGCTATGGTTCCTTCATTGGGAGGAATACGATTATTTAGAGGAAAGCTAATAACCCTATGTGGAAGAGTTACCCAGATATCTCTGAGTGCTCATGGAAATTCGACAGAGGAAGAATTTGAGGTTATTAAATTTGTTGAGAACAACTCCCCATTTGCTTTATTGATAGGAAAACCCTAGATTGAGAAAGATCAGATCCAGAGAAAAGAAGAAGAAGCTATAGAATAGAAAAAGCAAGAACCAAGAGGCTTCTTGGCTAAGAGAATAACACACTTACTGGAAGAACAAGAAAACCAGTTGAAACTACTAAGGACCACAAATCTGGATGTCAAAGTTGAAAGAACAGAAGAAGAATTGAAACACCTATCTGTACAAGAGAGTAGAGTGCCTACCCCAAACACAGAAGAAATATTAGCCTTGAACCCTAGTAAAGACCATCACCATTGCAAAGTTACTATGCCAAGAGGAGATAAGAATCAGAATGGAAAGAGGAATACCGAGACACAGATCATGGGGAAGAAGGCTAGAAAGCTCAGCAAGGAGAAAGAAAAGTTGGACAAATCACAGGAAGTTCCAGAGAAGACTTCGCAGAAGGAAGGTCTCCAGAATTCAAACTTCGCTAGAATATAAGAGAAACTCATATTGGCACTTCACCATGGTGGAGCGATATGACCATTGGAGGCATTATAATCGTTAGATTGACATTCCTGAATGGTTAGAACAACAATTATGATCAGAAAGCTCGCCATCGGACTGTTGGGACTGTGCCGTAATGGACAGAACTGCATTGATGAAGGCTTCTTGTCCATTGGAAGGATCTGTTACATCATTGTCTACTTATCCCATCAACTGTTGTGCCGAGCACACTTTCACGAATTGTATCCGGGCCAATTAGAGAACTCATTGTTATGGTGTTGTGCTTATTGAGACCTTGCCATACATTCTATTGCATTGAAAAACTGTTCATCAGCCTGAGATATCCGATCTTGAGCATGCATGTCGGACGAGCTCATCACTATGGAAAATTCAGTCGAGGAAATTTTAATCGATCTAATGGAAGAGATCATGATGTCCACAGAAGTTCAAGCCTCATCGACGAGAGGAGTGCAAGCCTCCCCATCGATTGTTGGCGGATCCGGACCATCCCGAGTTGCAGAAGAGAAAAGGACTAAGCATAGAGATAACTTAGCAAATGCGAAGTTAATCCCATCCATCCTGCCCGACTACATCCCACCTCTGTCCAGTGTGGTGAGTCGTGATAGTGTCCCAAGCGATTTCGACTACACAGTTATCATGATGTACCTCCTGAAGGGGATACGCGTAGTCAGACCACAATTGGAGAGAATTCCAACTCTGAAGATCAGTGATTATAATCTAGGATACCGCAAGACCTATGGTATCCTTGTGCCTCAAAAGTACTTGACCAAGATGAAGGGAAAGAAATCGAAAATCATTCCCCAACCATGGACCATTAACATCGTGCAGTCCACTATCCTGAACATAATGAAAATCCCACATTTTGGAAGGCATGAGTAGGTTAATGCGTACGTTAAAATCCTGTTGTCGTGCTTCCATGACGGTTCCTTATGGCTAGATAGATGCATCATCGCCAATTCGACGTTGATCCATAGGATCACCGGCCTAAGGATGCAGGGACACGACCCATAGTACGTTTACATAGGGAAGGTTGCAGATCGTGCCCTGACATAGAGTACTAAAGATACTAATGGCGATGTAGAAAAGGGAACGTGAGGATACAAGGTAGCCTCCATTCAGAATGGCGCAGTGCGCATTTCTTTCTAGTTGATCGTTGGTAATCTAGTAAGGAAGAACAGACCCACGTAGCTGACGGGGTTTGTCATTGACCTCGCGGGAAAGTGTGTGGAGGGATTACAGATGAACTGGGCTAGTTACTTAGTCAACCAGGTAGAAGTGGATTTCCACGAAGCTCAAGATTAGGGATATGAGTTCCACTTTAGTTGGATCCTGATCCTCGTCACATTTACAGCTTGGGAGATGTCGGAAGGTGCGACCTTCCCTGACATTGAGTCGTTCGAGCCACTTGCTACGAATTTTACCACGCTCTGGTATTCGAGCAATATGGGAAAACAGTGGCAGTCGAACACAATATTCCATACCTACTACCTGCAGCTGAAATGGGTTATTGAGTCGTTCCCCCGTATGACACTGAACACTCTGGACAGATTCAAGTCGCTGATGAAGTTCTGCGCAGATAGGCATTTTATATATATCATTGTGTGCGCAGATGAGAGTAAAGAAGAGTTGCAGTCATACTATAAGATCATCGAGGAAGATCTGGAGGAGATCACTAAGGAATCGACCAGGCAGAACTGTCTGACCCAGAACTCATTGGAAACCCGGTGGCTACACGTGAAGGGTATGATGCACCCAACAGTAGCAGGATGAAAAAGAAAGAAGAAGTACAACAGCTAGACAACGTCTCGGAAGAAACTGCTTCAAACTCACCTGGCGGAGGAGGTGGTGACAAAGTGGACAAAGAAGAGAAAAAATGGGAAGAAGATAAGCAGAAGCAAGGAAAAATAACACCACCAAGGAATCCCCGTGATGATGCAGATCCATTGAAGAAAAGAAAGGTTTCCCCCAAGAAACCTACATCATAGAAGAAATCCAAAGCTAGTAAGCCGAAGCTATAGACTATGCTCACGATGGATGACTTCGAATTCATTATTGTAGTTGTGTCAGATTCCCCAGAATATATTTTTCAAAGAACCGAAGAAAAACAAGAGGTTATGTATGATAGAATTGAGACAGAGCTAAGGGGTTTCCAACAAGCCCTTCAATCCAGCTGTGCAGCGTCCATTGCGCCCCCACCATCAGATGAAACAGAGTTGGGAGATGAACCTGCCCAACTCCACAGAATAGCTAATGCCACTGAAGCTTGCCTTCATCGTGTGTAGGAAGAGAAAGACCAGACCACATCGGATCTGAAGCAAGCACAAGAGGAGGTGATAGAGAAACAGGAAAAGGCTACCCTCCAAGAAAATTTTGAACAGGAGAAAGTGCAAATCCATCAAGAGAAAGAACAGTTGTTCACAGAGCATATTGGAATCAAAGAAGCAGTCTTAGGAAAAATGGCCAAAGAACTAGTAGAGCATCAAGTGGCAAGGATTGATTAAGCCATTCGACAACTTCAACAAAGAATAACAGATCTAGAGCTACAAACAGTGCCAAGCACTCTGTAGGATGTGCGGGATCAAAGAGAAGAAACTGCTCATAACATAGTTGAGAGAATCAAGGCCTTTTCCATGGAATGTAAACAACTAAGTGATCACAACGCACAAAATTATGAGCGACTCACTAAGGATCCCGAACTAAAGACATTGGAGTCACAACTCCAGGAGACTCTCTATGACGGTCTTAGAAAAAATGGCCAAAGACCTGGTAGAGCATCAAGTGGCAAGGATTGCTTAAGCCATTCGGAAACTTCAACAAAGAATAACAGATCTAGAGCTACAAACAGTGCCAAGCACTCTGTAGGATGTGCGGGATCAAAGAGAAGCAACTGCTCAGAGCATAGTTGAGAGAATCAAGGCCTTTTCCATGGAATGTAAACAACTAAGTGATCACAACGCACAAAATTATGAGCAACTCACTAAGGATCCCGAACTAAAGACATTGGAGTCACAACTCCAGGAGACCAAGCAACAAGCAGCAACAGTTCAAGAACAGTTGAAGCTGTTGTCAGCAGTTGAGAGAATGAAACGATCCCAGGAACAACACACTATCCAACAAGTCCATACCATATGGAGCAAAGTTATGGAAGTGACTTAGAGGCTCGATCCAACCCAGGACGCAGCTTCAAAACTGTTCGAAGAGATTGAAGGCCAAGGAGAAGAACTGGAAAAATTAGTCACTTCAGTCGAACAACGCTTAGAAGGACCTGTGAATGAGGTAGTTCTTCAAGAGTTCGCCGAGTAGGAGGCCTTGGCACAACAACAAGTCAAAGCAGCTCGGGCCAAGCTCGAGGCTTTTGAGGCAGAATTAACCGAAGCAAAGTGACTCGGGACAAGTCACAAGTGAGTGTTGGGGCCATGTTGGCCCTTTACCAAGTTTTGGAGATCCTTGATCAGGTTTGACCTATTTTGGGACTTCAATAGGTTGTCGAAGGCGGAGCGCAAGTCGAAGTGCAGATCAAGGGATCTTGGCCCCTTTTTAGGGATTTTTTGGGTTTTGGGATTATGTAACAGGTATGGGATGTCGTACCATGGGCTTACCCATGTTTAGGCCCTTTTGTAATGTATAAATAGAAAGCTAGGCAATGTACGTAAGAGCGCAAGTGTGTGATGCTAGGTACTAAGGGAAAGTGAAGGCCAATGTGCTAAGTGAAAGTGATAGTTGTACATGCTTTGTGCATACTATATGAGACTTGCAAGGCTAAGTGCAAGTGACTGTAAGAGATTGTATAAAGGATTTGTGTTGTAACCTAGCTCGAGGAAGGAGGATCTGGCGAAGTGCACACAGATCTCATTTCCTATGCGGAGTAGGATTTTGATGCTATGTTCCTGCAAGAATCTTGACAAGAAGATAATAAAGAAGAGAAGATTTGGTGGATGTAGCCCCAGGCTGGGGGTGAACCACATATATCCCGTGTTATGGTTGCTTTGTGCATTTCGATTATTGCTTTGTGCCTTTTATGTGATTTATGCTTAGTGTTGTTATATTTATGAATATTATAATCATCTGATATAATAGCTTAGTGATCAGTGATGTGAATGAATGTTAGATCTGATTTATTTCTTTATACTAAGTGCTTGAATGTATTGAATCTTGTTGAATATTGTGTTGCGTTGTAATTAGGGTTTATCTATGTTGTGAACAAAGGTTAATTATTAATGAATGACAACTGTTAAGTGTTTTGTTAGAGTATTGTAATCACAAATATGTGTCCCATCTAAGGTTGTAGACACTGGAGTCCTGCAACCACCCCTGCCTCTACCTCGGGTGAGACTTCATTTTCTTCGTAGGTGTTGTTGAAAGGGCTGATAGTTAGGGTTTTGTTGGTTCATTTTTGAAGCGTTGAACACTGGGCCTGACCCTGTTCCAACACAAATTCATATCGAGGTTATAAGGAACTCCCGGTCCTATGGAATAATTTTTGCATGGGCACCAAATTACACAAAGGTTCTAACTAGGGTGAATAAATGCCCCAAGTGGCGGAAACCATGTTCCACGTATGATTATTGGCATTGTCCATGAATCCTAAGTAATCTGAAGACTCCGTTGACATCTTCCAACCAAGGGAAAACTTGATAAGCAAGTCGATGAAACAAAGGAAAAGATGTATATACACTAATATACACTAGTATACAAAGGTCACACCCAAGCTTAAGGGCTCAAG
>ML826159.1:47934-68480 GCA_009831015.1 Picea engelmannii
GCAGCCTGTGTGAACGTTAGCTGAACTTCGGTTCTACGTCTAACTAGTAATACTCAAAGCCCTCCCTTCCTGTGTTAAAAAAGAAATAGTCCCAATGGATCCTTGTCCGTCAGGTCTGTACACCTTGGTGAATGTTATCTTGAATCTTGTTCATGTCATTGTTGAGTAATAAGTATGGCAGCCTGTCCTGGAATTACATAACCTACCCACCCACGTTAGTATTTTAGGGTGGTTGTTCATGTGATTAAAGTTGAAATTGTGTTCTGTCGTCGGAGTCCTCTCGTCACGCATCCTCCGTAAGGAGTGCAGTTGTTCTTCTTATGTATGTTGTACTTGACCGTGGTCAGTTAGTCGCTTGGTCTGTTGTGTCGGGCGGGATGTAGACACCTCCATGTTCCTCAGAACAGTCGCCAGCCCTGAGACCTTAAATGGTTAAAGACGATGGGAAACCGGGCTTGAGCGTTTCTTATGTGTCTTGGAGGTCCTAACCTTGCAGGGTAGGATGGGCGGGAGGTCATTCGTATTTAGCAGTCAGTTTTACTTGTCGTTAAATATTGCGTTGTGCACCTTTGCCTATGGTCTTAGTTGTTTGCAAATACTCGTCGTATGCTTTTGTCTTCTTGCACTGAAAACTGTGGTCGCGCCTTGATGAATGTCAAGGGGCGACATAGAGTCAAGTGTGTTTTACTTCTACACGCGCGCACACACCGTACACACAAAATTAAAAAAATAAAAAATAATTTTGCACCTGTCACTAGAATGGTTGTCGTAACGAGGCGGTTCGTTACATAAAGGAATTAAAAACCTCAATGGTGGATATCTCCAACAAGCATACTCATGTAGATATAAAATAACTAAAAGCCTATGTGGATGATATCTCTAACAAACTCATCGGTAGAGATAAAATTTAGAAAAAAAATAATGAGATGGAGGATTTCTCCGGAAGACTTGGTAACGTGGAACAACGATTAAAGGTGTGGTGCAAAAACCACGATGAGCTCAAGGATGATGTTGCATCATTGGAAAATGGGAATAAGGAATTAATAGCCATAGTTTTGACTCTCACCACTCATTTTTATTGCCCCCCAAACATTCATCCAATTATAGATCCTTTAACGAATTAAGCAAAAGTTGGAGGAATCACCTTGGAGGGTTATTTTAGTGTTACCTCGCAGTTCAAAAAATTGGGGTCTATAAAATTCCAAGCCATTTTGAGGTATTAAACAAATATTTTTGAGGTTAGTCTCCAAACCACATGCACACCCCCTTAAAAGTTGCCTACACTCTAAGACCTTTCCAACAATGTAGATCATGCATCAATTAGGGTTCATATGCAAAAGTTATGCCTACCGCAATTTTTCCTACCAGGATGACCATGATGGTACGAGAGGATGCCACGTCAACCCACAATACTATTTCATATGGGGCCAACCATGTATGTAATTTCAATAATATTCTAGAAGCTCAAAAACCATATCACAATTTAGATTTGAGGAAATAAAAAACCTACCCTCATGATATGTTAAATATTGTGTCACTAGGAGGAGAAGGGGTTCCATTATTTTGCAGTGTATCTTGTTCCATAACCTAGAAGAACATCTAAGAATGTTTTTATGTGACATAACATAGGAATAGAGATTATGTAATAGCCATTTAGGTCACAGGTCAAAGGGAAAATCCATGGGGAGTGCCTCTTTCTTTATACTTTCATCATTTCTATAACAGAGAATCCTCACCTTCTAGCTGTTTTTTCTCCTGTATTGGGTTTTCCATGTCATATCTTCTTTTTATTTATTTATGCTGTGATTTTATTTTATTTTTCTTTTTTTTCCACATTTGATCTATTTCATGCATAACAAGATAGTCGATAGCTAAATATATTGGAGATCTAAAGAAAAAACAAACTTAATAGTAAAGATTTCAATATTTTATTAGATCTGTTGTGATGAATTGCTCTAGTGGAATATCTATGACAATTTACATATCACGAGATACGATTCGATATACCGATATTTGATGGAGAATATGCCATGGAAAGCACCAAGTGGATTAATCAACTTGAACTCTGTTTTGAGTTACAAAATATGTATAATGACAAGGAGAAAATTAACTTTTCAAAATTGCACTTAGATAAGAAAACAAGTGACCGATTCTTATAGTGGAACTCAAAATCGGAATTAAGGAAATGGGAGACATTTAGGAAGAATTTTTTAGGAAATTTTAGAACATAGAGGAAAATAAAGTCTTTTTGAAACTCACTCGATTACAACAAGAAGGCACAGTGGAAAAATTGTTTAATGATTTACATGTGTTAGATACCCATGTGATTGATTTATCATATGTTCACCTCCTACAAATTGCCATATCAGGATTGAAGAAAGACATAATGAAAAAAATTAAACTAATAGATATCAAGGATGTGTAGCAATTACATATAAAATCTAGGGTGGTAGAGGAAAAAGTATTGTTCTTTCAGTGACCCCAGTCTCATTTTGAAGAACCAAGATGAAAGTTTACTCCTGCTTACAAAGGGACTCGACCACTTAACTTAGAAGATGAAAAAAGTTAATGTTTTAGATTTCATGAACTTAACTGGTGGCCAAGATACAAAAGGAAGTAAAAATAATTCTATATGTGTTAAATAGAGAGCGATAGAAACATTGACAAAGATTCAAAATATTATAATGGAGAATCGAAGAAATTGAAAACAATTTAGTGATCAAAATAAAAATTCTTCAAGGATGAAGCATTTGAAGGAGGGAGGACTTGTAGTGTAACTAAGTTATCATTATTAATTAATATATGTAATCATTGATATTTATAATTGACCTTTCTAAATGGTGTGTCTCTTCACTAAAAGATCTATATAAAGATTGTCATTCATTGTTGTCAGACGGATTGGAGAAATATATAATAAATATATATTTTGTATATCTAGTTCGATCGGTTCTCCTCCAAAATCCTTGTCGACGAGGATGCATTCACAATCTTTTTCCTTGGTTAATTTTTCCACTAATGTTTCAAGTGGCATGTCCTCCATGGAGATCTCCATCACATAGTTCATAGAGAGTTATTTTATTCTCATCCTTAGTTAGAGTTGATATATGTGTGAATTCACTAGTTTCTAGGTACATGATTTTGGTTTTTTTGGGTGCTCAATTTTGTAGTAGTGAAATGTAGTGCATCTATGTGTGCATTTTTTTTATGCAATAACCTCTATATTGTTTCTATCTTTAGGATCATAGCCATGATTTGGATGTAGACTTAGTTGAATTTCCCCTATTTCCTACTCTCATGCTTTATTCAAAACACTTCATATACAACCTCTTAACAACCTTCCTTTGGAACACTTAATATGACATACATAAATATGACAGTTTCTTAGACATTTAATAGCCTAAGTTCTCTTAAGGAAGAATATCTAGCCTTCATGCATGCACAATCCATAATCCATCGACAAAGTAATTTTCTTTTAGATTGAATTGAATTCTATTCTCTTTAATTAGTAATACATAGTGTATTTAATGAGACATGTTATACCATCTGAATGGGGCGACACTTGGAAAGAGGAGGGGGAAAAGTGGTAGGGACAAATGGTGGGGGGAGTTAATGTCCCAAGCCACCACCCCCGAAGTATTAACTCGCCATGGTGCTCACCATAATGGAAGTTAACTAAGTGCACATAGAGGATCTCGCGGACGAGTGATCCAGCTAGGCCACTCATACCACGCACCTGAACCAGTCCCATCAGCCTTCAATAGATATGGGAGGGGCATCAATGGCTCCCAACGATGATAAAAATGACCAAGGCACACATTCTTTCCTGTCTGTTGCATGCTACCACCTCTTCACAGTGATACTCGACCCTCCTAGCTTCTTCTCTTGCATTATGTTCGACATCCGAGCCACCCTCGAAAACCATCACCCCCCCATGTCCCCCACCCCATGGTTCTCACCACCATGCCCTAGGATCGATGTGAGCCTAGCCGGGCCACCAAGAACAAGAATGCCATCACCCGAGAAAACCAGATCACAGCCTCTCAGGGAGCCTTCATTGCCCATTTTAGCTGCCCCCATAGACCCACCAAAAGCACTCAGTGCACCCTATGCACTCCAAAAATGGAGACTTCGACTACCTTTTGCCAGACTCAGACTCAGGCTTCCCTTCGCATACCCAAAACAAAGATCCCTTCCCCCACTGTGCATTCTCCACTGCCACCCTAGCACTTTCTGACTATCCTCAACATGGGCAAAGAGGAAGCACCAACTTCAAATTAGCATTTTGGCCCGAAGTTGGTTGATGCAGGGCCACCTTCAACATCACAACCAGGATCGATCTTGGTGAAAAAGAAAGGGTCACCCTCCAAGGCATTCCTCCCAAGACTTTTAGCCTCACTGGTGAGAAAGGGGATGCATTATGGAGGAGGAAATCCCTCCAAGATGGAAACTAAAAAAAGGAGGGGAGAACCCAATTACAGCGGAAGACATTGGCACAGACGACAGAGAGGAGGGATCACACTATACCTATCATCTGGGAGTGGAGCATCTTGAGATCCTCTTTGACATCTAGCAGTGGCAGGACAAGCAAGTGCATGGCCAAAGGACAATCCACCAACAACTAGATCTGTTGTTTGAGGAGGTGTCGGGCGCCCTGACACAAGCACGCTGCCCCACTTGCATGAAGAAGTTCATCCTGGTCTACAACTCCCATGGACATCGATGTTCCCCAATGGCTTGATGTGACCCACCCCCGACTATGGTTCTTGTCAATTACAGTTTTTAGAATGAACAATGATTACATTCTCACTCTTTTTTGTAGTTGTGTAACCTTCTTAGTAATGGCAACTCTGAATGAAACCTTCCCTAGGATAGTTATTGGGAACAAAGTTTGTGTTGAAATTTTCATCTTTTTGCTCAACTTTTGTAAACTGAATCTCAGCCATGATAGACATTTCACCACTTGGAGCCACCTTTTCTAGTTTCCCTTATGTGGCGGAACAGGTGGCTGCCAAACGAAAAACAGTTGTACACTCATGATATATTGCAAGGTTCTTATTTAATTGAATATAAGGTCTCCTTGTATTCTAGTTGTGTTTATCCTTTGTGAAGTTAGAGTGTTCATAATATTTTATTGGGAGTGATAAGCATTTTGTCACAAAAGAATAAGATATAGTGAAAGAATATCATATAGTAGTTAGTGAGAATTATCGAAGATATATTGTCAAAAGTTTAGGTATGAGGATGTAATTGTTGACTTGGTTTGAATATGGAATAAGTCTATAATAACAGAAAAATTGTAGAGAAAGAGATGAAGATTGTATTTGTCACAATATGTGTTCAAAGAGAATAAACACTAGAAACAAAAAACTTAAGGACTAAATGAAAAAAAGATAAATAAAATTAGGGAAATGAAACATATTATAAAAGTTTTGGAAAATATTCATTATAAAATGTGTAGAGAACCCAAGAGGTATGAAAAATAGCTGATCAAAGAAAACCATTAAATGTTGGGCTCTCTACAAGAATCCCAATAGAGTAAGAATTCTTTTAATGTGTCCTAAAAATAAATAATACTTTGAGGATGTGTATATAGAGAAGACACATCTTATTAAATGAAAACGTGAGAAATAATTGTCGAAGACCCTAAGATATTGAAGTGGTTGACAAATATTAGGAAGTGATATAAAGGACTAAAATGATTTTAATCGAATATTTTCCCAGACAGAATTATGGTAAATTTTCTAAAAGTTTCTCTACACATTGATTTAAGAGTAAACTTATGTTCCTTTCCTAGCTCATAATTTTCCTAAACTTATAAATATTGTGTTTTTTTAAAAGTATGGAAGAAAAAAATGATGAATATGGCAACTTGGAATAAAATTATTGATACACAAATGATATATGACATACTAATAATTGAGATAATAGATAAAGCAAATGATGAAAGCAAATGATGAAAGCAAATAAGATGTTGTAGGCAATGGTCTTGAAGGCTATGGAGATGTTATTGAAAATCAGGTTTGCTTAGTACAAAAATGGCCAATCAAAATCAAAATGAATGATCAATGAATTGAAATTTAAAAATAATAAACATTAACCAACCTTTTATACAAATACATAATCTTATTGAAATAGAAACATTAGCTAACCTTTTATAGAAATAGAAATATATAATCTTATTGAAATAGATATTGTTCTTCATATTGTTACTTAGGGAGGGCATGAAGACTATGAAGTTCTTCATATCGTTATTTAGGTAGGTCATGGAGATTATGAAATTCTATTTTTAGAAAAAGATTAATAAAATCTACAGGTGAAAGAAAGTATTAATTTTAATCTAGTACAACAATGAATAAAACTAAACAAACCAATAAGCCAAGTAATGGCTAGTACCTTCCAAAAGAACATATGAAAGAATTAAGAGCACTGTTATTTTAAAATGTACATGGTTTATATTAAAAGGAAAAGTAAGTTTTTTAAGTTATTCAACCAATTTAATTATTATAAGTGATTAATTTTATATATGGTAATTGTCTTTAAGGAAATTAAATTAAATTAGTCAAGAACTAAAGTAAAATTTAAATTAAATTATTTAAGAATGAGTAAAGATTTGCTTACAAAATAATAAAAGTATTAATAATGCTTCTCACTCYTTGCATTAGAGGCTTAGAATAAAACTATGAACAATGGGTTCTCTCTTCTTCCACCCAAGACTTAAAATATGATSCATTGGAATAYTATTTTTAATTTTTAATAAWTAAAATTARAAATATTTTTTTTATCCTATAAGTTGGAATATTATTTTAATATTTAATAATAAAAATTAAAAATATWTTTTCTATCCTATAAATTAAATTGATTTGAAATAAACTTCAATACACAAAAAAAAAATATAAATTTTAAATAATTAATAAAAATAAATGTAAATTTGAAATGATAAATATAAATAGTATTTGAAGCTATTAGATTACTATTTGTAATTTCTAATATTTGATAATAAATAATAAATAAAAATTATTTTCTTATAATTCAAACTGAGTTGAATTGAATTTCTATATATAAATTTGAAATGAAATATAATACAAAATAAATATACGATGCAAACTTCATAAAGAAATTTCAATACAAAAATAAATACAAATTTGAATATGAAATAAACTTTAATGCAAAATAAATATATGATGCAAACTTAAAAAAACAAAAACTTGTTTATAAAGTAATATTCAATATTTTTAATTTGAAAAAAAACAAAAGCTTGGTTATAAAGTAATATTCAATATTTTAATTTGAAACTAAAATGTGTCTATATAAAAATTAAAATGTGTTTGAATAAATATTAAAATGTGTTTATATATTAGTTTTTATAAAAAATGATATTATTTTACCTATCTTAATTTGCTAACACGTGGGCGTGGGCTTCGCTATTGAATGCTTTCCAGATACCCAAAAAGGAAAAGTATATTTGGAAAACATGTGTTCATTTAGGCTTCTCTGAACAAAACAACTGTTCGCTTCTCTCGGAATTAGTATACTCTGATGCATTCTGGGAAGCTATTAAGCTTGTACTTATAAAAGCAGGGACTTCAACTAGTAGATGGCAAGTTTCTTTTCTTGCCTTATGGCGAGCACAGACTAGAGGAGATTGCCTAGGGATCCGCCCAAGGTAGACTGAGGGAAATAAAATTACATATATAAAAAATACTCAGTACAACTGCATCAATCTTTTAGTGTTTTGGTTTCATCAAAAACTCAAAAACAAAAATTTGATTTTATCAAAAAAAATTCAAAAATAAAAATTTAATAATTAAAAAGAATTAGTTTAATTTCATTTAAAAGAAAGTAAAAAATTAATAATTGAAAAGAAGTGGACAGGGGAGAATTTTAATAATTTAAAAAAATTATAGAAAAGGGAAAATGTACACTTATTACTAATAACAATTTATCAATTAAAAGAACACCAAACCATTGCAAAAGCAAGGCAGTATTAAAATCTGGGAGACAAAAATTTAAAAGAAACAGCTACCATAAATCATTATTCAATATTTAAAAATAAAAATAAAAATTTAATAATGAAAAGGCAATAGAGAGTATGTGTATATAAAAATTAAACTATTGAAAAAACACTCAAGCTATTCCAAAAAAGCCATGCTTCAAGTTATTAATTAAAACTTGAAGATTGAGAAAAAGTGAAGTTATTCCAAAAAAGTCCTTTAAAAAACAGTCAGCTATTCTGAAGAAGCCATGCTAGAATTTATTAATTAAAACAATTAAAACATGGAAATTGAAAATTAAACTATTGAAAAAACACTCAAGCTATTCCAAAAAAGCCATGCTTCAAGTTATTAATTAAAACTTGAAGATTGAGAAAAAGTGAAGTTATTCCAAAGAAGTCCTTTGAAAAACAGTCAGCTATTCTGAAGAAGCCATGCTAGAAGTTATTAATTAAAACAATTAAAACATGGAAATTGAAATAAGTCAAGAAAAAAATCATGGTGCAAGTTATTATTAAAATTTAATAATTAAAAAAAATGAAATAATATATTTTATTGTTTAAAATTAAAAATTGAAAATTTAACAAGTGAAAATTATTATTTGGATTTCCGTTTTGAAGCTCATGCCAACATAAGATGAGATTAACTAAAACATTCACTTTTTTCTTTATTTTTTTAATGCTTTAAATTGTAATTATTTTATTATTTATTTATTATTTTATTATTTATTTTGCCTAATATTGCTATGCATTTCATTTAATACTTGAGATCTCAAAGTTGTGGATTGAATAGTTGGCATGAAGGAGACAAGGAGAGTCAATCCGCTTTTCTATGGCAATTTAAAAGTCATAGAGCAATAGACTTTCTACTCAAGGAACATCTCAAGAGATCTACAAAATCTATAAGAAAAAAAACGAAGGCTCTTCAGCTTATCACGCTCACCAACTGTGATCAAACCTTATGATCTAAAGAGAAGCATAGATACTTGGAAATAATGGAGAAATCGCCAGTTGTAAGCGCCAGTTGTAAACACCAGTTATAAGTTTCAGTTGTGAGAGTCAGTTGTAGGCGTGTTAAGAGTCAGTTCTTAGTTAAGATTCTAGTTGTCTTTGGTTTGCATGTAACCGACTTGGTCGAGTCTTTTCCTATATAAGGATGTAATTTGTCTTCATTGAATAATAAAGAAGTGAGCGTAGCCTCACCATGTTGTTTCGTTCGTATATTTTATCTTGGTATCAGAGCTTGAGAGGTGCGGACTCCCAGCAGGCCAGTGAAGCATGAAAGCACTTGCATGACAACAAATATTGAAGCGTGCAGCGTAAGATTGGGAGCAAGCTTGAAGGTTTTGAATGCGTGAGGCTTGTGCGTGAGCTTGGGAGCAAGCGTGAAGGTTTTGAATGCGTGAGGCTGATGCATGCAAGGTTTGCATGCATGAATGCATGCGTGATTTTTTGAGATCGGGTGCATGCGTGGAGTTTGATTGCATGTGTGTGAAGCTTTGCATGCGTGAAGTTGAAGGAAGGACACTTTTATTAAAGTGAGTCTATTTTTATTACAGTGAAGTTTTTTCTTATGATTACCTTTGAAAATCATAAAGGTGGAGTTTTTATTATTATTAAAAGTGGATAAAGCGTATGCATGTGGAGTTTAAAACTTTATATGGACTATAAAGTAGTTTATTAAGGAGGGTAAGAGATTTAAGAAATTGTGAAGTGGTTTTTTATTCAAAGTGGGCTTTATTTTGAAGTATAAGTGGATATTAAAGTTTATTCAAGAGAATATTATTTGTGAGATTTTCTGTGTGAAAGTTGAGAGCTGAGATTGAGTCGGATCGGTGGTATCCGAAGGAAGAGCGACAAAAAAAAATAGTTGCATATCCTTAGTGATTTTCTTGCAGAGGCTGAATTGTAGCAATGGTGAATCCGCTGGCAGAGACCTACCTCAACGAAGCCAACAAGTTAGATGGCTCAAACTTCATTAACGGGAAATTCAAGATGCAGATGCTCATGGAGGGCTATGGTGTGTGGAACATGGCGAAGGGAACTGAACTGAAACCTGATGCGACTGCCAGTGCGACAGTAGCACAGATCCAAGACTGGGAGCGCGAAAACAAGGCAAAGGTATTGTTGCGCATGTCAGTTAAAGATAGAATAATTCCACATATTAGAGATGCTACAACTTCTGCTGCAACATGGAAAAATATTAAAGCATTGTATGAAACTATCAACACAAATCGCATTTTTCTCCTGAAAACTAAATTGCTAGGAACTAAGATGGATGGAAATGAATCTGTTAGTTCATTTTTGGGTCGCATTAAAGAGGTGAAAGATAAGCTAGTAAATATAGGGGAAACTGTGTCCAACACTGATCTAGTGACTATTACCTTAAATGGTATGCTAGAAGATTATCATATGTTCATAACAGGTCTTGCAGCAAGGGAGAAACCTCCTACGTTTGAAGAACTGACAGGTATTTTGCTACAAGAGGAAGAGAGGCGCGGGAATCTGAAGCCTCAGAGTAAAGATTTGGCACTGTGGTCAAATAATAAATCTGCAAGAGGGAGATTAGGAGTAAGAGGCAAAGGAGGCAGTTCATGAAAGAGAGGTGGTTCATGGCAGAGAGGCAGTTCATCACAGAGAAGACAATCTCCAAATCAAGGTATGAAGTCTGATAGGAATGAGTCAAAGAGTTGTTTTTATTGTGGTCGACCTGGACATATGGTTAAATACTGTCATAAGAAGAAAAGTGATGAGGCTAGGAATAAACCTAGAACACATTCAAGTCATTATGAAGAAAAATCTTCAAATCAAGATCACAAATTATTTATTGCTAGTGATGATATTGATGAACCCCCGAATTTTGAGTCATGGGATCTTAGGTTGTTTGTGTCTAACGTTGCTTTATCTGTTGAAACGGATGATTTTGATGCCTAGTTTGTGGATTTCGGAGCATCGGTACATATGAATTGTAATAAAAATTGGTATGCTAATTTTAAAGAAACACAGAATGGTGCCAGCATATATCTTGGAGATGACAGTGCTCATCAGATCAAGGGATATGGAGACATTCCTGTGACATTGCCGAATGGTACTATTCGTCACATTTTCAATGTGGTGTATGTGCCAGGAATTAAGAAAAATTTGATCTCTGTGTCCACCATTACAGATCAAAACTTGAAGGTTGAATTCTCCAAGAATTATTGCATAGTGAAGGATCTGCTGGACCACTTCCGAACTGTTGCAACAGGAGTCAGAGCAGAAGGTGTATACAAACTTGATGTTACCAACAAAGAACATCATGCACTGACTTCGGTCAGTATGTCAACAGAGATTCTTTGGCATCAAAGGTATGGACACATCAATCATCCTGATTTATTGTTATTACAGAAAAAGAATATGGTTGAAGGACTTCCCATGTTAAAGAATGAGAAGGTTGCTTGTGATGGATTTGCATTAGGAAAGATGCACAAAGATGAATTCCCCTCTAATCCTGATAAGCAAAGGAGAGATGTGTTAGATATTCTGCATACTGATGTTTGTGGAGCTATGCAGACTAGGTCTTTAGGAGGTGCATTTTACTTTCTGTTATTTATTGATGATTGCACAAGATACACATGGGTTTACTTCCTTAGACGAAAAAGTGATGTTTTCGAGTACTTTAAGGAATTCAGAACCATGGTGGAAAAGCAGACAGGGAAATCCATCAAAATCCTCCGTTCAGATCAAGGGGGAGAGTATAAATTAGGGGACTTCAACAAATATTGCAAAGATAATGGAATAGTACAACAGTTTACAGTACCTCACACTCCATAGCAAAATGGAGTCGCTGAAAGGAAAAACAGAACTCTGGTAGAAAGTGCACGCAGTATGATGAAAGGTAAGAATCTCTCAAATTCATTTTGGGCTGAAGCCATAAATACTGCAGTTTATTTAAAGAATAGAATTCCAACAAGGTGTCTTGATAATGTTACTCCTTTTGAAGTCTTGTATGGTTCCAAACCTGCAATTAACAATTTGAAAGTATTTGTGTGTAAGGCTTTTGCACATATTCCAAAGGAGAATAAGAGGAAATTGGATGCTAAAGACACTAAATGTATTTTCATTGGGTACTGTTCTAAATTTAAAGCATAGAAATTGTTTGATCCTACTACTCACAAATTATTTGCAAGTAGAGATGTACTTTTCCATGAGAAGGAAGTAGGAAATCATGACGACAACAGTCATGAGGAATGGCAGAGACTTCTTGATGAAGGAGGTAAAGAAGAGAAGCAACAACAGCTGCCCACACAACAACATCCATCCCCCCAGTGACAACAACAGCCATCCCTGAAGTGACAACAACAACAACAGCAAGAAGGACTCAGTGATATGGACAATCCCAACAGTCACAGTTCACCTACAGATGAAGACAGATCTTCACAAAGTGGGGAGGAAGATAATCAGTTGAGAACATCTTCAAGACAGATTCAGCTTCTCGAAAGGTATAAAGACTATGCCCTAATGAGTAGCATTTCAAATGTTATAGAACCCATGAATTTTGATGAAGCTAATGAACATAATGAATGGCGAAATGCAATGGACGAAGAATATGAATCTAAAATGAAAAACAATACTTGGGAATTGACTGAATTGCCTAAATATAAGAAGCCCATTGGATGCAAATGGATATACAAACCCAAGTTTAAATCAGATGGTAGTATAGATAAGTATAAGGCTAGAATGGTTGCAAAGGGGTATTCACAAACATAACGTATTGATTATGCTGAAACATTTGCACCAGTAGCTAAATTGAATACTATCAGAATGTTAATCGCTTTAGCTACAAAGTATCATTGGAAGTTGCATCAGTTAGATGTTAAATCTGCATTTTTGAATGGTGAGTTAAAGGAAGAGGTTTACCTTATTCAACTTGAAGGGTTTGTTGAAAAGGGGCAAGAACACTTAGTGTGTAAGTTAAAGAAAGCATTGTATGGATTAAAACAGGCACCTAGGTCATGGTATGAGAAGATAGAATCTTTCTTTTTTCAACAGCTTTTTATGTGGAGCAAAAGTGATCCAAATCTGTATACCAAATTTGATGAATAGGGGTATATAGTATTGATTTCATTATATGTTGATGATCTGATAGTTACAGGAAATGCCGAGAAGTTAATTGATGAAATCAAGGAGAAGTTATCAAAGGTATTTGAAATGAAAGATCTTGGTGAGCTACATTACTGCCTAGGTCTTGAGGTTTGGAGAAATGCAGGCCAAACTTTTGTTTGTCAGAGTAAGTATATCAGAGAAATACTTAAGAGATTTAAAATGGATCAGTGTAAGTCTTCCATTGTTCCCATGCAAAAGAATGTGAAAATTTCTTGTGATGATGGTTCGAAGGAGGTGAATGGAACTGTGTATAGACAGATGGTGGGTAGTCTGAATTATATCACCACAACCAGACCTGATATTTCATATTTTGTGAGTGTGTTAAGTCAGTTCATGGCAAAACCTCATGAACGCCACTGGAATGCAGCAAAGGCAATACTCAGGTATCTAAGAGGTACACTTGATTATGGTATTAAATATACTGATGCATCTGATGTTGAGTTGATAGGTTATTTAGATTCTGATTGGGCTGACAATCTGGATGATCGAAGATCAACCACTGGATATGCGTTCAGCTTCATATCCGAGGTTGTTCCATGGATCAGTAAAAAGAAACCTACTGTATCTTTGTCTTCTACCGAAGAAGAATATAAAGCTTTGTGTGCAACAACTTGTGAAGCTGTTTGGTTAAGAAGACTTCTTCAAGACGTTGGAGAAGAATGAAAGGAACCCACGATGATTAGATGTGATAATCAAAGTTCAATCAATATTGCGAAGAATCCAATTTTTCATGCAAGGACAAGGTAAGTTGAAGCTCAATATCATTTTGTTCGCGAAACATTGCAGTCAAATGAAATAGCTCTTATGTATTGTAATACTAGTGAAAATGTTGCTGATATTTTCACTAAGCCTCTTGGAAAGATTAAGTTTGAATTGTTTAGGGAGATGTTAGGTGTAGAAGTCAATCCATTCTCCATTAAGGGGGAGACTTGGAAATAATGGAAAAAGTGCCAGTTGTAAGCGCCAGTTGTAAATTCCAGTTATAAGCTTCAGTTGTGAGAGTCAGTTGTAGGCGTGTTAAGAGTCAATTCTTAGTTAAGAGACTAGTTGTCTTTGGTTTGCATGTAACCGACTCAGTCGAGTCTTTTCTTGTATAAGGATGTAATCCGTCTTCATTGAATAATACAGAAGTGAGCGTAGCCTCACCATGTTTGTTTGCATGGTTTATTTTATCTTAGATGCCAGATGAGTACGTGAATATCGTAGTCGCAGCTTATTATCTCTATGCAATAACAAAATCTAGATGCAATAACTTGAACGGAACAAAATAAGCCCTCCCGGCCATAGAGATCACTCTCTGTTAATCTCTCAGCCATAGAGATAACTTTTTGTGCTTCTTAGTCATAGAGATTGTTAGAGATAATGATTACATTAGTGTTGTGTACTAAGTTTGTGAATTCGTTTGAGTTTCTTGGAGGTTGATTAGTGTTGTGTAATAAGTTTGTGAATTCGTTTGAGTTTGTTGGATGTTGCTGAGAGATTCTCTCAATATATCTCTTGAAGATTAGAATAAGTTGGATCTGACAACACTTATTTAAGTATTTAAGTGTGATATATGTGACTATAATAATGTGTAGTGGAATTCTATTTTATGTTTGTAATATGTGTACCGTGGCCACTGTTTCAATTTTTATCTTAGTATTAGAGATTGTATGGGCTCAATCTATCTCTTGAAGATTAGAATAAGTTGGATCTGACAACACTTATTTAAATATTTAAGTGTGATATATGTGACTATAATAGTGTGTCGTGAAATTCTATTTTATGTTTGTAATATCTCTATCGTGGCCATTGTTTCAATTTTTATCTTAGTATCAGAGGTTGTATGGGCTTGAGTCTTCAAGGGAGGGCCCATGGAGATGGAAGAGAACTCAGGTATTGTTCTCTGGACATAGAATAATAGTATAGGTGTGTGCAGATTTCTAGTGTGTCTTAGTGTGAGACATAAATATGCAGTTAGAAAGCTCAAGTTTCTCCCATCACCTGGATTTCAAGGAGGAGGATCATCAACCACGATACTCCATATGCTTTCTCAACGCACTTGGATCTAGTGCTCTCCGACGTAATTCCTACCTCAAGTGAACGAGGATCCAAATGATGTCGTCTTAGTAGAGGTATTCGAGGAAGTTTGTAATGTTTCATTGCTGCTAATTTAGTACCATATTTCTTTTAGATTATCTCTTTTTCATCAACTCCTAGATTGTTTTTTCACAATGGAAGGTTTCATTAAGAGAGTGGGGGATAGCAGGAATCCACCTAAGATGCCCTATTCGTTCCATATGCTTTGAGGATCTTCGTGGCATTTTTGTACAAAATCAACCAGATGTATGAGGGCAGTTTCCAGAACTAAGTGAGCAAATGTTCAAGGAATCATCCTCGATGGAGACTATTGCTTCATTTTTCGATAACATTCACATATTATGTTTTCTTTACAGATAAAATGTGGCCATCTCTATAGAATTTAGCGACTTTGTTTTGTCTCATATTTATTTTGTAAAATTGAAAGTGATTGAAAGTGATGAACCAATTAAAGAATAAAGTAACATAATTAAGTTAGTGGTTTTGGAAGTCCCATGAACATAATGTTGTTTTTATTATGTGAGTTTGTTATATGCTAATGAGTCTTGTTGTGCTTTGAGATTCAAGGGTGTAAAATTTAAAGTGCAGAACCAATTAAAGAATAAAGTAACATAATTAAGTCAGTAGTTTTGAAAACCCAATGAACACAATGTTTTTTTCATTATGTGAATATGTTATATGTTGCTGTGTCTTGTTGTGCCTTGGGCTTCAAGATAATTAATTATAGGCTACTTTTATGAGATCTTTGTGTGTTTTGGTAGGTCAAGTTGTTTGATCAACTTTTGATCAGTGGCCGGTCTCGACATTTGTAAGTTGATTCATTTAAAGTAATAAATAAATGCTTTTCTCATCCCACTTTATGAGTTCTTCATAGTACATTAAATATATGTTTGAATCTCTAACCCATTAGTCTATAGGTAAAATGCATGTGTAGTTTGTTGCTTGTTTTGCATACAGGTCAACATTGAAAGGAGGACTGCTAACAAGTGATCAAGCGGGATGAAGGATCGACATCGAACATCCAGAACAAGGTATGCTGGTCTAAACTATGTATTTGTTGAAAAGGAATGGGGTTTAAGTTTGGGGACGAAGGTAGAAAGTATATTTCTTTTGGTCATATCTGCATGCATAAGATAACCCTATTTGCTAGTCCGTAAGGGGATTTCCCTCACAACACACAATCAAAAAAGTTAGTTGGGAAAATCAAATCATTTCTCAATAGTCATAAATAATAAATTACAATAATCAAATTCCAAATTCAGATTTTCCATAAATGGAAAATAATTTCTGAATTCGAATTTGCCAAAAATGGATATTTATTCCCAAGTACCCATAAACTTTAATAATTAATTATTTTTGGGGGATATTACATTAGAGGTCGAGTTGTTCAATATTAAAATACAACACTAAATGAACATGTCCCGTATGAAAATTTACATCGAATAATGGTTCAAGAAGGCTATCAACAAACTGACAAATGAATGGAAAGAAGCACTTGAGACTATTTTTGTAACTCTCAATGATAATGATAAAAGGACATCATTGATAAAAAATAATTATTGTATTTATTTGCTTTATGGTTTGCGGGAGACCTAATTCCATTATTTAAGACAAACTCATTTACAATTTCAATGATAAGTAATAGACTATATATTTTTTGAAATTCCAAGAGAATTATTTTGGGAACAATCTGGATTGTGCTTTGTAAGCTTGTTTGCAAAATATAGAGTATTTGAGGTTTATCTATCATTATCTTTATTTGAGCTGCCCATGTGTCCATTCTGTTAAAGTTCTCTTATGCATGCATATCATCTTCTTTTTTTATTTTATGTTATTATGTTATCAAAAGTCTCGATCACAAACTATGATGGATGTGTGATAATTTTTGGTATTTGCTTTAAATGTGTGACTCTTATTCCTTTTCAAGGAAAATTCTTAAAAAAGAAAACAAAAAAGAGTTTCATTTTACCTTATTGTGATTTTTTTGTTTCTTTGAATTACTATAAGTGACTTCTGGCATGTCCCACATTTTGAATATTTTAAAATCTCAAGAAAACCTAAAGAGGAGTAACACCTCTATAAAAACGCAGGTGGATTTATATCTTAGCGAGGTTTCTGTTTTGTTCCTAAGGGATTCAAGCATCAACACCTCTTTAAATGACAAAGAACAAAAGAGAATAAGCATCGTAAATAGAGGATGGCATCACCCACATTACAAATTGAGAAGAATAAGGAATTTCCTTTATGAAATAAGTTAACAAATCTACAATTGAGTCGACTCAACTCATATGGGAAAGTACTCTGTTCTAAATTAAACTCTAGCAAAGATTATTACAGAACCCTTGTTTGCATGAAAACTTCCATAATGCAGAACAAATTACATATAGACCAGAGTGGGTTTGACAAAACTTCACTAATTAAGCACTTAACTAATTTTTCAAGCCGAACGATAATATCAAATCTTCATCCTAAACTAAGGACTCTGTTGGAAACCAAGTTACCTTTTTAAGGTTGAGTACCCTGGCCGAGGCGCCAAGCCTTTTCCTATAGCCAAGGGAAGCAGAAATGAAAGTTAATATATAACCTAAGGAGAATATATCCACACAATCGAAAGGAGAAAAATGTTAAAAGAAAAAGGTACTTACATAATTTTTCGAATGGGATTTGGGATAAACACAGTGCCATCCTGATCCAATTATACTTGCATTAAACCTCAAAATGTCACAGAAGGAAAACCAAACTTGCATAAGATTGACGAAGAGTTAGGGTACGATTTTTCTTATGAGAAGCAACTCGAAACCGAGATGGGTTACCTATATAAGAACGCCATGATCGACCAAAGACATTTTGTCATTCTGATGACCCTCGAAAGAAAGAAGGTCCCATCATTAGTTAAGTATCCAAATGATTCTATAACGACAGAGAAATAAAAAAGGAAAACAATGAATACAATAAGACCCAGAAGCGTGCAACCTTACCACATTTCTTAGTATTGTTTTCCAAACTGAAATCCAGGTTAAGGTTATGATAATGGCATACAAAGGGAGGGAAATTCGCGCATAACTTTAGGACTTTCGTCAAGCTATGATCCTCTACATAGTATAAAGAAGACTGATAAACAAAATAAGGATAGAAATTATAAACACGATCATGCCAAGATTTTACAACGACAGAGCCAACTAGAGTGAAAGAAATACGACAGTAAAGGTAATTTGTACTCAGAGTCTTTAGATGACATAGGAGCTCCATGCACCCGGTAAGGGAAACTCAAGGACTTAGAAATGAAAACTCTGGTATCAGCTAGCTAAACCAACAAGGAAACACATTTTCCTCTGGAAGATTGCTAACCAATGGAGTGAAAGATAAAAAATCGCGTAGACTGCTAAACAATGGAGTGGAAGATTGCTAAACCGGATCGAATTAGCGAATATTAATGACTGCAAACACAAACTAAAATAGTTTCGACATTACAACGAAAATTTAGAAAGGAAACTACTAGGCACTTAATTTCAACCATAAAAGAACGTATATACATACAATCAGCAGGACAGCCAGTTCAGATGCGGCGACGGAATTTAGGCAGTTCAATAACGCTCGGAGTTCCCCCAAACACTTCAGCTAATCGATTCATTCATGCAGATGAAACAATTAAAGTAGCATTGTGTTTTATTATCGCAGGCTTTTGGATTAGGCGAAGTGCTCGAAGGAACTCCCGGCACTGAGAACTAGTGAGATACTAACATGTTATTTGATTTCTCATGTTCGCTGGCAAGACTAATGATTTCTCATGTTCGCTGACTCCGTTATTGCCTTTATGATATCTCAACATAAGGAATGTTCATAACCGGTATTCCCAAACAAAATAAACACATACATTCATTGCACTTGGACGAAAGTCTGTTACACAGCGGACATTCATTGAATTTGGTTCAATTTTCATTATGTTCTTATTCTTTTCAAATTGTATGATTTAAATTGATTTGTCATTCTTTGCAACTTTTTCTTTCGGTGTAAGCGATCCCTATTATGAATCTGTATACTCACAAGGGGAGGGATAGATTCTTCCTTCTCCATCACATTAATATAGAACGACAGGGATTTTAAATCGTAAAATTTGATTGGGCAGGTCTCATTTTTAGACTAACTTCTGAGTGTAAGGGTGGCGGATTTCCTTTTCCGTTATGCAAGATGGATACAAAAATGATCGTGAAAGATGCGACGTGTTCAACAGAGAACATGTACACAAAGAAGCCAAGCTTCCAAGTGGATAGAATCGACCGGCCGTCTGTTCCCTTTGGAAGCAACCACATCAGGCATAACTGCTTAATCCCTTGAACAGACATTTGACAGAGTGGAGTGGACTTACGATGAAAATTGTTAAATCAGAGTAAAACCATCTTATAATCCATATCCTATAAGAAATAATTCAATGCATTTGATATACGAAGATGTGATTTGAATTTGTGTAAACTTAGCACTCGAAAACAAAAAAATCGGTCTTTGTCCTCGTGGTGGGATAGTGTACAGTTAGCAATGAAAACGATCGCAAAGGTGAAATATAAATTTATACATTTTGATTATATTTTTAATTTACATAGGAAACTATAGGATTTAAGATATAAATATAATACCATGAACTAATATGTTAAAAAGTTTTACAAATTTTCCACTGGGTTAGGACAATGTGTTGAGAGATGAACCCATTACTAGTTGGAAAACACTACTAACTTGCTTTGGAGAGGAAGAAAGGTGGAAAACACTACTAACTTGCTTTGGAGAGGAAGAAAGGAAATTGTCATTGAAACAAACAAGTTCAAATTAAACAGGACTACAAGGGATAGGTAGATTCATATCTTATTGAGTACAAGGTAGTGGAGGAAAAGAGGAAGGTAAGATTGTAGTCTTTATGACCTAAATAAATAAGAAAACTTATGAAGTTCCTATAGGAAGAGGAACACATAAAGTAAATGTTGAGATACACCACATAACCCAACACGTAAAGTGCTTTGTGTTTACAAAAGTGACACTTTGTCACTGTTTCTAAACAACTTTTGATAACTATCAACATGGAACATATCATGATTGAGTGTTATTATAAATATTTCAGGGATGCTTATCATTTTCCACTAAGAAGGCTGCAGGAATATGATAGAAAAGTTATTCATGATGTAGTGAAAAATACTTTATTTCTTGAGAATGATGGAGGGAAAAAGAGGTTGTTCCCAATGCACAAAAAATGAGAGAGTAGTAACAACAATAAATATATTGGTCATAAAACAATGATGTTATGTATAAAAAAAAATTGAAAGAGAAAAGACAAGGTGTTGTTTTT
>ML826159.1:84370-95943 GCA_009831015.1 Picea engelmannii
CAAGGACATGTCTACATCCCGCCCGACACAAGAAGACCAAGACTACTAAGCTAAGAAAAATCACCCCAACAACCCAACGTACCCAAAATTAAATACATAAGTAACTGGAACCCTTACAATAAGAAAAACCAATCACATTGAACATTTACAAACTACGTACAATCATTAACTAATATTAAACATCAACCATTAATCAAGGCTTAAAAGGTCGTTATCTGAGGTTTAAAATGGCATTAAATACAGACCGAGTTACCAGTCTAACCTCCATTATCCAGTGAGTTACCAACCGAACATAATCATAAATTACGACTCAACTTAGTGAGTCTAGGATACGATCGTTGTTAGTGTACAATCTAACCTTAACCTTAAAACAATCATGAGCAGTTCTGATTTATAATTTGTCATTTAGGTGCCATCTAAATCAACATTAAATAGACATCAATAAGCAAGTCTGAACTTCGACTTGGTTAAAAATATACAACGGTGTTAACTACATCAAGGTATCTCGTTATTAATGTGACACTAGTAATCGACCTCCTTATATCACAGGTTATAACACTTTTTGCAAGATTAATTACATCATGCTGTCATCATTAATAAAATTTGTTGGGGATTAAATTGTAATTGTTGTATAAATTACATAAGAAGTTGTGGTCAAAATGAATGCCATTTTAATGCAAAGTTTAATGCCATTTAATGCTATCTTCCTATTTTTGAGCAGTGTATCATCCCTAGTCATTCACTTCCCACACCTTCAAGGTATTTTAATACAATATCTTATATTATTTAAGAACATAATCTTCAATGAGTGAGCTGAGCTCATTGATAAAGGGAGGGTTAGACCACTACTGATCCTTCCCTAGGGTTCATATTCCTGACTTTAAATGTAACAAGGGAGATATAAGTAAATACTTATTTAATCATTGTCTATCCTTAGTTGTGCGAATAACTTGATTGATCTAATATCATGTCTAGAATCTTCAAAAACTTGCACATAAATCAAATAACCACACCCTTTATCATTTCGAGATTGACATTTCAAAAGGTAATAAGAATTGTAAATTTATAAAGTGAGTGATCCATCTTAATTGTGATACTCATAATTGGAAATAATATAAGTCAGATCACTTACACCTGTTATGTCAAAGGTGATAGAAATTTCTAGTATTTAATATTTCCAAAAATAAAAAGGTGTGGTCAATTTAACATTCGCTGCCCAGAAAACGCAGTGGTAAGTTTCCCTGGCCTGCCCAATGTTCCAATTATTGATTGTTAAATTAGCGTTACGGATCTAAAGAATTCATTGTCACAAAATGCCTATTCTTGACTGCTATTGAGGGCACAGTGTCCAATGAATTAGTTGTTACACAACCCAACTCCTGTCAGCTCTGAAGTGCACGTATACACTAAATCGTTGGCTGATATAACTGAAGGGAGAGACTTAGAAGGTCATTGATCGAGCAAGGCATCTCGATATGGATGAAAAAGGTGAGTGTATTACTGGTGGCATAATCGTGATATGATCGTACTAGATTCACTATCTATTAGGATCGTTGTATCTAGGATACCGCCGCACAATAATAATAAAAAAAGGGTTGTCTAATAAATAAATAAAAATTTGAAAACGTTCGTAAGTGAAGCTATCCCAACAATAAATAATTTCGCTATCAGAGATATTCCATTGCTAAAACACAAACCACCCAATGATAACAGGTTGTATTACTAAAATTATAGATCGCGACAATGCTTATCAATAATAGATTCTACATTTTGAATCGCTCCAGCAGGTGACAATGCTAAAGGATCCAAGGTTAAACAACATTAAATGGCTACCCGGTTAAATCACAACCAGACTGTAACAATCAATCTCTGATCGTAAATTCATTCTCCCATCCATTCAATATATAGAACCGTTGGCCTATATAAATTCGCTGACCTTAAAGTTTGAAAAATTAAAGAAACAAAGTAAAAAACGTTGTATAAATTCATTGACCTGTATAAATTCATCGATAGTCTAATCTCACTGACCGATATAAATTCATTGATAGTATAATTTCATTTGATAGTATAAATTCATTGATAGTATAAAACGTTGACCTGTATAATTTTATTGATAGTATAATTTCACTGCCCAAAATGTTAAGGAAACGCAGTCATAAAAAAACAGGGACTTCAACCACAAAATCACCAAAAACATAGACACGTAGGGATTCCAACACAAAAACACAGACCAGAATAATTGTAGGCAATCAATCGAATGGGCGAAGGCTCAAGATAAAATTCATCAATTATTACCGTGCAGAGATAAAATACGCAGAGAAAAAGGCCATCAATAAACAATCAAAGAGTTAACTTGCAAGGGAGGTAATGCAACACAGTGTTGGTTCATCCAACAATATATAAAACACAGGGATAAACTTATCCGACGATTATAAAACGCAGAATGAGGAACTTTTCCATCAATCAAAGTCAAGGTTATTTAAACGCATCAAGGAGCAAGGAAAACCTTCAACCAAGGACAACAACAGAAGTAGATGGTTAGCAGGTTCGTCCATCGTTCATCATCCTCGCACAGAAAAGCAGGGCATTGAGATCCATAGTTCTTTTAATGCTAAGGAGATGACCGTAGATCAAGCTCCTGGCCGACTGCTCAAGAAAGGACTAAGGAGCTAAGGACAAAATCTAAACAACCTCAAGGTCACAATCAACGCCATAGGGAGATCACGACATGCGGGAAATGAAGGTCATGGGAAACCAATCAACCAATCATTCATCTAGGCTATACAAATTTCAGTCATGAAACTAGACAACCAGTTTACCTACCGAATAAACAAGCAGATCCAAATCATTAATCCTACAACATTCTACCATTCCAGCGAATAAGTGTATTGTTTCCTGTTTTCCTGCTCCGAGTGTCGTTCGCGCACTTTGGGCAGCTCTCGGTCGTCGATCGTCGAGACTTCACTGGTACCTCCCAGCTAATGCTAGGGGTACTCTTCTTCCCCATTCATCCCTCGAGCCGTAAAGCGGCCACACACACTATCCAAAGATATTGACTAGCTCCCAGGTCACCTCGCAAGGCTGAGCTACCACTCCTCTCCGAGATGGGTATCCCCAACTCCCACAAGTAAATCATTCAAGTAGATATTTCTGCAGCATAACGTTACACAAACATAAGATGATCCTTCATCCTTCTCCTTCCTTCATTTTATAGAGTTTTGAACTTCCTTTCTTTCCTAAAATCTCATTTAATTAAAGTTTTAAAATAAATTCCTAAAAATTCATCTCTGTACAAGTGTCCCTTGTCCCCTACATTCCTCCATAAAGTAATTTCTTTAATTAAGTAATTGTCCTTATTTCCCTCACCCACCTAGAGTTACTCCTAGAATCACTCCTAGGTGTCCCCAAATTCTCTTACAAGTTTTAATAGCTTTCCCTTTTATTAAATTACTAATTCAGTTTAAAATTAGAAGCTCTTAAATGGTAGATTCTTTACTAAGATGACTTTTCCCCTTTATCCCTTTTTATGTTACCTCTTTTCCCTAGTTTCCCAATTTTTTGATTTTTCCTCTTTCGACTTTTACTTAGAACTCAAAAAGGCAGGTGTGAAAATTAACCCTTTTTCCCTTTTCTTATTTAATTAGTATACTTTAATTTATTAAGGTAATAAAACAACTAACTCCCTTTTTAATTTTAATCCAACATAATTTTACCCTTTTTTATGAATATATTAAATTTCTTACTCCCTTCAAGTTATAAGATTTAACGAAGATTATAATTATTATTTAAGTTGTTTTTATTTTTATTACTAATTTTTTTTTAATAGAAGACAAAATTTTACCACTAGCGTAATTTAGACTTAGGCCTTAAATTTTGTACTAGGAAACAATTAATTAGGGAAATTGTTTTAAAAATTGTTTAACATGTTATTTGTCTTAGGGCCATCTAGGTTCACCCCTCTATCATCAACAACACGATGTGCCCTTCAAGACGCACTAGGTGCTCCAAGGGTGCCACTCGCCTCATTTGTTCCCTTGCGCGACGTGCACTTCAGGACGCACTACGTTCTCCAAGGGTGCCACTTGCCTCTTGACTGATTTGGTAGACATGAATAACCCCTGGAGTCAACACTCTACTAGGTGAACTTGTGGGAGACTAAGGGCTTCTAAGGAATAAGGCCCCTGCCTTATTGTGCACCCCTTAGAATCATCATGAGTGACTATCGCAGTCTTCCCTCACGACATCGTGGGAGTGATAGTAGGTTGTGGCAGGGTTGTTGTCCACACCTCTCCCTCAACATCTCTGGTAGTATTTTGTGACCCCTTTACTCCATATGTGAGTCTGGTCGGCAAACTATCGTCAACCTACATCGTCAACAAATCATGTCATAATATATCCATATCATATCATCGAATCAGATGCACTAATATTACAGTAAAACAATCAAACCCCAATGGTATCACTCCTCGACTCGATCCAGAGTTCAAGGGGTTCCATCGATGCCTCGACATCTTCTAGGTCCATAATCCTGCACACTCAGTAAAATTGAGTCGATAGCACCTGTCTAATCAAAGCGGTAAAGAAACATGTCATCAACCCATAGCGCCTCATAACCAAAATCAAAAGTTTTAATAGCATAATAATCTGGATCACTTGCGAGCAAGTGTCCTGAAAGAATAAGTTTGCTTAGTGCGCCAGAGTGGGATGTTACACTTGCCATATTTATTGGGAAAAATATTGGGAAATGGGGTTTGGAATGGTTACTAGTCAATCAACACAATCTCAAAGAAAATTATGATTTCAAGAAAAGTTGTCGACCAAAGGGAGCGACACCCCGGCATAAAACAAGACAAGCAAGCAACTTCAACACAGAGAAATACAAACAAGCAACTTCAACACAGAGAAAGACAAACAAACAACTTCAAATTAATTAACTCCAAATTAATTACAAGTCATTCAATTTACCATCCATGAATTGTTATTCTATATTAATAATGCAAATTGCATTGATTAATGAATGCACGTTGTAAGAGAAGCCAAGGTTCCACATTGGTTGTACAAAAACATTAAGCTCCTCCCCGAAATACACTAATGATATTCACTATAATCCTGCACACTGAAATACACTAATGATATTCAAGCTAGAGATAATTGTACCATCTCAGGAACCGTGAATGAACAATATCAATATTGAGAGCCAAAAGCATCCATTGGGAAGATACAGATCACCAAATGAAGGAAGAAACTTTGAAGTGCAACAACAAAAACAACAACAACACCTACTAGATGGGCATATATGTTTATATTTAGGTACAATCTTCATACATTCCCGTAGTGCAACCTGCCACACATGCAATTTTCTCTCAGAAATGTTTCATGCAAGATGTTGCATGTCTGCATGCAAGCATGTTATTTTGATGAAATGGATACCTCCATCATAGAGTGGCACCAACTGTGGCCTTGATACCTCGACTAGAAAGCTTCCTGGAAGAGTCTCGACTATAGAGTTTCCTTAGTGTAGAAGTGTTAGAGAGTGTTCGCAATGTGAATTTATCTTATTTAATATACAAGGGTGTGTGTCCAATTTTACAATTTTATATATTTAAATGAATTTAAATACAAAAAATTACCATCAATAAATTGAAACATACTAGGGGAAATTATGTCCCATCATACTCCCTTTTCCAATGGAAAAATTAATTTCAAAATTTCAAAAAATAAAATTTATTTTAGATAAAATGTAGTTAACTATATATTTCATCACACCTTTGGAAATGTTTTATACCTGTTATGCAAAATGTGTGAATTGATATCAATTTCAAGGTCAATTAACATCATTCCCATTGCTATACTACCTGCTTTAGCAAGTAATAATAAAATGTCGAAGAAAGATTCTTTTCAATTAGCAGGATAAAGGTTCCTTTCATAGAGTAAGGGGATTGAATAAGATCATGAATGCATATATTTTCCATTTAATATTGAACTCAATATTTCTATAAAGACACATGATAACATGGAGAAAATTGTTGTAAGAAGTAAGTTACATTTCATAAGGAAAATGGAAAACAGAAAGTTGATTGGTCAATGGATGGTAAGGACATTTTTGTTAAGAAATTGTTTAAATAATACAAAATCTAGGTTATAACATCATTGATTGTCTAGTTCATGACTAGTGATTAGATGTGAAAATTATGTGTATGAAAAATAAAATAAATGAAATAATGGATTAGGTAGAGGAATATATGGAAGGTTGTTGAAACAATATAGCATATGAAAGAATTACATAAAGTTGAAAATGTCGATAGTAATGATGGAAAAATAATAGGTATTTTGTTTTCTTTGTTTAAGAAAGAATTGCTCAATAGATACCACATAGAAAAATATTAATTATGTCAAAGATACAAAAGATGATTATGTTGAGGGGATTTGTGAAGACAATATATTTTGTTTTTTAACAAGTTTTGTGTTATGATTTGTAKGATCCAAGGAAKTGTGTYRCGAAACACATGTGGAAGGAAATTCCTGATTAATATCATTGACTTGRAGAAGTGGGGYGTGCRGAGATAAGGTGTATTTCTAAAAGTGAAGCATGTGATTTATTGATGATGAATACTTTGGCGAATTTTCTTTGATATCGTGRCTATTCATTTTGAAAGAGTATTGAATTTGAGTGAATGCATATCCCGATATTTTGAGTACTTAAAGATTGAAAAATATCTAAGAAGTAAATGTGTTTTCTTCGTGATTTAAGAGTTAAGCATTCTTGTGGTGTGACAACTTTAATATTGATGGAAGAATTTATTTAATGAATGGATATGAAAAAGTTTCATTAAATATTCAATACTATTAAATATTCAATACTTACATAATGTAAAGATTATCTTTTTAATTAATAAGTTTCAAATTAGTTATTTAACACTCATTATAAGGGCTTCTAGGTAGTTAATATTCTCTATGGATAGACCTATCTTGAGTAGAAGGTTATGTAATGATCTGTCAAGATTTTTTATTGTATTTGGATTATTTCTTTTGGATCTTTTCCCTTTGAAGACACATGTGAACATAGCTCTCTATTTTTTATGATCAATGAGATATTTCTTAGGTTTTATCTCTCTTTTCTATTGTGTTCTTGGGTTTTTCACTACATTTTATGTGATTGGTCTAAAGTTTTGGGGTTAAGTATACTAAATATTCACATGATGATAGATGGAAGATAAATCTATTTTGGTGAAATTAGAAGCACTATGAAAGTTATCCAACAAAGATTCAATGTTGAGTAAGGATAGTGTTTTTTTTTGTATTCTTATTAAAGGCATAGTATTCAATGACTATATTCATCATATTCAGTTCTTTGATAAGGATGATGAAAGAATATGAACTAGAACTTGAGGTGCCAGGGGAAATTATACATTATTGAAACATTTTTTTAATCTATGCTTTTAAGGAAAAGAGGATGCTCATATAGGATAAATAAGCTATTAAATTGAATGGAAAACAGGTAGACTATGCGGTTTGTCAATTATTATTTTTTTTACAAGAGATAACAATTCCTTTCTCATTATTTGTCTTCCATCCTCAATTGAGTGCTCCATGTTTAATTCTTCATTAATTTTAATAAGAATCATAAATTTTGATGATATTATTTCTGCATGTTGTCACATGGTTTTTACTAGCAGATTTATAAATTACAACAGAGTTTAATTCATTTGTTTTTAAATTAATTGTCCCTTGTGGTTTTATAGTGTCTGACATGAATTCTAGGAAACCATGTCTAATTTTATTAATGAGTCATGAATGTATGCATTATTAACCTTGTTTTATTGAGAATGTGAGGGTTAGCCCTTGCTTTTTATGCCTTTTTCATTCCATAAGGGTGTCCAGGTGTGTTGTAATGGTGATTGTCGTGTGTACACGGGGTCTGTCCAAAGACAACCCACGAGGACCTAGGGTCGACTCTTTAAAGGTCGACGCCTGCATAAAAAATCAAACCCAATGCACAAATAAAGTCATAAAATGCAAGATAAGGGAGTTTGTATTTACTTGGTCTAGACAGAAGTTCGTTTCGTCCACTATAGCTCCCAGAATCACCACTTTTGACAAAGGGGGTCTTTTGGCTCCAGAGTCAATTTCCAAATTAGCAATGGTGATAATGAGTCGCCAGCTTCTATTTATAGACTTTTTGGCCTCTTTTTGTCACTTTTTTGGCCTCCTTTATCATTTTCTTTATACCAAAATCCACTTAGAGTGATTGAGGAGTTGCATAGGAGGGATTTGATCTGGTATTGGGACAATGTTTTTTGAGTTTTGAGTAATTTTCGACGGTCCATGGAAATGTTTTCCGACAATGGACTTGAGCATATAGGTTAGGCTTTTACCCTGACTTGTGTATCTCATTGCCTTTTTCCTTTGCCATAAGATTGATCCCATCAGGTTGTGACACAAAACCATCATAGTTGCTTTAGAAGTGTTGCAACTTCGTGGTAGAGCTTACCGGAACATGGATGCCCTAGGTATAGCCTGGTTGCATTATGGTATCCATGTTGTCTCTAAAACACTGTAGGCTCGGGAGTCCTTGTAGTTTTTCTTGAATATGAGTTTGAGCCTCATTTGCATAATTCTTATTCTCTCTTGACCTCACCCTCAGGACTCCAAAAAAATAAAAGGTCTTCTTTTAATCCCTTTTCAGAACCTCTAAATATGAAAATATTGTCGAGCGATCTTATGGCCTTTCATGCTCGTTAAACTAAAGTTTGAAGTCACGTCTATCCGGCGGTAGTTTACACCTTTTTCGGTTCATACGGTCAACTGTACGAACAAAGGTATACTCTATGGAACTTCAACTCTATAGAAGAGTACTCTTAGGTATAATTTTATCCCTTTTTCAAGCCTGAGGGAATAAACTTACGAAGAAGGAACCCCCATGGAGTCCATAGTTAAGCTCTTTTCAGACTCCCTAAAATTGAAAAGATTTCCAAGTGACATTATTCTTTCACACTTGTTAAAATGGTCCTGAAGAACATTCATGACGGAGTCCATAGTTAAGCTTTTTTCAGACTCCTTAAAAATGAAAAAATGGTCGATTGATCTTGTCCTTATCACACTCGTTAAAATGGTTTTCAATAGACGTCTTGTCAGTGCTAGTTTACCCCTTTTTCGAACTGACTAGAGTATCTTTGAAAAATGTACCCCAATGGATTCTCCTCTTATGTTTTTTAGACTCTCTAAATATCAAAAACCACCAAGCTTACCTTCTCTGGGCTCATTAAACTTACATCGAAGGACATTACCATTGTGTGTTCTGTTAACTGCATTTGCATACCTTATACACCCTTGGCCCCCGAAGGATTTTTCCCGAGTATCATTATACTAGAACATCAGTCTTGTCCTTATGCCTTGAACTTGTATATTTGCAACACTCGTTCCTCCATTGTAACATAACATTCCTTTATTATTTTTCCCAAAATTATTGAAAAAAACAAAAAAATCAAATATACCCCAAAAAGAGGAAGGGAAAAGTATTTTCTTTATTGGTAGCATAATAAGTCATCCTTGGATAAAGCACATCTGTCTATTTTTTCATCAAACTATGGGATGTAGTACGACCTTAGGAAGTTGTTCTCGCTATATAGAGTGGTGTCCTCCTCCTTTTGGTTATTCTTCCAAACATATGGAGAGTTTGCGTTGCCTCCTGCTTCGTAGACTATTGTCCAAGGGAAGTTTGTCACCAAGCCTGAGTCGACCCCTCTGTAATTTGTCTCTTTCCCTCATATCCAGCCATCCTGAATGTCAAATCAAAGCCTTGTTAGAAACGAATGAAGCCTTCAGTTTGATCATCAAGTCCATGACCGACGAGCCATCGAAGACCTCTGGGTAGTGCATTCGTACACTCATATTACACTCCTACCCGAGTTTTGAAGATTTTGAGGTAGTTGCTCGAGCTCTAAAGACCTCATCTCCAGCCATTAGGCCGTATGATCTTCTAGAAGATGGATACTCTATATGTATATCTCTTTTATTTTGAGATGTAGCTTCGCTGTGTATTGTTCGCAACTACTCTTTATATAGTAATATGAATTGGATCTATAGTGTATTTGATTGGTATCCATGATTCTATTTTATCTCGAGCATGGGTATGCCCACCTCGGTGAGACATTTGTTATTTTGCAAACGGTGCCTCCCGATTCTTGATCCTTGGGCTTAATCGTTCCGAACATCAGTAAAAATTGGTAATGTATTTCGGCCATCAGATGCTCTTCTGACCTCACACATTAGGGGGCATATGTTATAACCTTAAATTGCACCATACATTCTTACCTGGCATCATGCCATCTCAGATCCCTTCTTTGCCAAAGAACTGTTGAACAACTCTTTAAAAAATCTCTTTTATAAGGGCCCACGTGCCCTACTCCATACATGGCCGAGGGTTCGTCCAAATACCTATCTCCTTCTAGCCTATAAAAGAAGGGGTAGGGATCCCATTTGGAAGAGGAAAAATATAGAAAATAAACTCTGCCCAATTGCATATTCCCATTGTCCCAACCCTTTAGCCAACCTTGTGCCAGAAGAGATACAAAACAAAGAAGTTAGAGGACATTTGAAGAGGAGCCCAGGATCAGGATTCACGGAGCAATGGCCAGTCTCGACATTTGTAAGTTGATTCATTTAAAGTAATAAAGAAATGATTTTCTCATCCCACTTTATGAGTTCTTCATAGTACAGTAAATATATGTTTGAATCTCTAACCCATTAGTCTATAGGTAAAATGCATGTGTAGTTTGTTGCTTGTTTTGCATACAGGTCATCTTTGAAAGGAGGACTGCTAACAAGTGATCAAGCGGGATGAAGGATCGACATCGAACATCCAGAACAAGGTATGTTGGTCTAAACCATGTATTTGCTGAAAATGAATGGGGTTTAAGTCTGGGGACGAAGGTAGAAAGTATATTTCTTTTGGTCATATCTACATGCATAATATAACCCTATTTGCTAGTCCGTAAGGGGATTTCCCTCACAACAAACAATCAAAAAAGTTAGTTGGGTAAATTAAATCCTTTCTCAATAGTCATAAATAATAAATTACAATAATCAAATTCCAAATTCAGATTTTCCATAAATGGAAAATAATTTATGAATTCGAATTTGCCAAAAATGGATATTTATTCGCAAGTACCCATAAACTTTAATAATTAATTATTTTTGGGGGATTTTACATTAGAGGTCGAGTTGTTCAATATTAAAATACAACACTAAATGAACATGGCCCGTATGAAAATTTACATCGAATAATGGTTCAAGAAGGCTATCAACAAACTGACAAATGAAGGGAAAGAAGCACTTGAGACTATTTTTGTAACTCTCAATGATAATGATAAAAGGACATCATTGATAAAAAAAAATTATTGTATTTATTTGCTTTATGGTTTGCGGGATCCCTAATTCCATTATTTAAGACAAACGCATTTACAATTTCAATGATAAGTAATAGACTATATATTTTTTGAAATTCCAAGAGAACTATTTTGGGAACAATCTGGATTGTGCTTTGTAAGCTTGTTTGCAAAACATAGAGTATT
>ML826160.1:0-31615 GCA_009831015.1 Picea engelmannii
GACTTGTCTTGATGAATTATGGCCTTTGGTGACTGATAATATTATCTAATGTTCCAATACTTTTTCCAAACTTCAATATTCTACTCAATTGATCAATTGTTTTCTCTAGTTCTTTTCTTAAGGAAACGATTGCATCCTCTAGTTTCTCACAATTTTCTTCCCTTTCTTTCAGTTGGCTTCTCACCAGTTCTTCTATCCCTTTTTCCTCTTCTAGTTGAGTCTTCAAGATGATAACTATTTTTTCTATTTCATCAAGATCATGATCCTTCTTTTCATAATTTTGCAATTTATTTTTCTTCTTTTTATTGTTACCCCCGAGTCTGTCTATTTCTTCTACGACACTAATGAGTTTTGCTTCATGATTCACTTCCCCATCAATGTATTCTTCTTCTGAATATGATTTTTCTTTCTGATTGTTTTCTTTTTTTGTATTAATAGACTTTGTATCCATGGCTACGAAGAGGAATTATTCTTTGTTAACATCATAAACATATCCATCACTTTCTTTAGACGATATACTTTCTTGTAAAGAGTAAAAGTTCTTCTTCTTAGTATATTTTCCTCTTTTGTGTTTATAGGGTTTGCTTTTATTTTTATTTTCTTCTTCATTATTACTTTTTCCTCGAAAAAAAAATGTAATTTTATTCATCCAAAGAGAACCAAATTACATTTTGTAGGTTCCAAAAGCACGACCCAATCCTGGGTAGAAAATCCCAAAGAAACACAGAGTAATTGGCTTGAGATCCAAAAGGAAAAGACAAGCGCTGATAAAAACCCCTAATAAGTCAGAAACCCGAACAAGAGAGCCTGTCACAGAATAAAACTCCAAACAATAAATCCAAACAAACCCTAGTGGCATGATGGACCAGGTCAGAGAGGTATGAAAACCTTCACATTAGTAGAAATGCAGCGACATCGATGTAGACCCCAAACAACATCAGTAAGACCAGGAACTGCACGTCGACTCTAAGGACCTTAAGGTGACAGGACCACCACTCATGCCCAAGGATAGGACCTTAAAGTTCTGGCACAACCCCCGCTAGATATCAAAATACATCAATAATCACCGAAAGGAGCCAGATTTGAACATACATCAAACCTTGAACAAACCAAAGTAACCATAGGTAGTAATTGCAAAAAATGGAGCAATATAAAGCAAGGACCTTGCTTAGAAAACACATATCTGAGAAAGAGAAGTCCAGACATCACCCTTGTAGGAGAACCAAAAATCTATACAAAAACTCATAACCAAAACTGAATTCACTCCCAGAACTGGCATCAACAAAACAGACAAAAAAACAGAGGTTGCGTGCACCTAAAAGTTCAAGCCCTAGCCACACAGGGAAAGGATACCAGCCACCAGCTGAACCTACAACAAGTCGGGGAGAAACAAAATACTCAGATCTGTGAGATATCCACAGTCCACCACAAGGATTAAATACACCGCGTGAGGAGCCAAGAGTATCTAGTCGAGAGTTGGCTATGACTGGAAGAGGAGAGAAACCACACCGATAGAGTTGTCGGTTGTGTCTGACTCCAAAGAGAAACCTTGTCGAGAGGGAGAAATGAGAGTAGGCATCTACGACTGGGGTTTTCCCCAGCCACAGATCCCCGCATATTCTTCTTCATTATTATTGGCTTCATCATCACTATTTTCCCTCTTTTCATATAGAAATTTAGAAATAAAATGTCCTACTCTACCAAAATTAAAACATTTGAAGGGTAGCTTACCTTTGTATTTGCCAGATCCTCTTTTTAGTTTTCTCGCGATTTGTGCTTCTTCTATATATGGTTCATGGATGGAACAATCACATGATTTGTGTCCTTTTGTCTTATTTTATGCTTTGAAAGCTGATTCCTTCTGTGTTGGATTTTATTTTTCTGTCTCCATCTCATATGTAGTGAGAATCCCATGTAATTCATCCATTATTAATGAATTGATATCCTTCATTTCTTCAATGTAAGAAAATTTGGCATACAATATTAAGAGGATTTACCTTAACACCTTTTGCACAATCATCGTTTCTTCAACCTTTTCACCAAGTCCTTTGATGGTGTTGACAATTTCATCAACACAAAGAAGATAAGATGCAACATTATCTTCATCTTTCATTTTTCAGGCTATTAAACTGCCTTCTATGAGTTTGGAGCTTTGTGTTATTAACCTTATCATCACCTTCATAGATATTTTTTATATTGTCCCAAATTTCTTTTGCCGATATGTGATGCATCAGCTTGACAAACTTGAATTTTGATAGACCACACAAGATGACATTCATGGATTTTGCATTATTTTCACTAGAATTCTTCCTGATTGCACTTGTTGGTGGATTTGTTAAGGATGTAAAACCATTCATGAATGATTCCCAAATATCAAACACAAGGGCCATTATTTATGTTCACATCATTATTCTCCAGAAGGCATAGTTTGTTCCATCAAACAACAGAGCCCCGTTTGTGGAAAAACCTTCTTGACTAGCCATGTGTGCTCCCGAGATCTACCTTCAAGTTGTTAAACTGTTTTTGAAGGAATCCGCTCTAACATCAATTGTTGAACTTATGCGTATACTGAGAGTCGGGGGGGTGAATCAATATAAGAAATTTTTTACTTTAAATGAGTACTCATAAATCATTCATTAAATTTAAAACAATAAATGCTTGTAAACTCAAATCACAGTACACATAGTTTAATTTGGAAACCTACTGTTACAAAGATTGTAGGCACCAACCTACTAGAGACACCAATCTCTTCATTTGAGCACCAAATTAGCAAGAAATATATAGGTACCAATATAACATATTTATACACAAAGTACTTTTGACTTCACCTGCATGCTTCATACTTCATGAATTTCACAACATCATCATACCATTAACTTTCATTCTCTAGCACCTCTCCTTGCTTCATACCCAAGAAATAGCTTTAAACCTAGTAAGACTTATCCTTCATTCCCTAGTGAACCTTATAGCATCATTACCAAAACATAATTCCAGACTACAACATCACAACCTCAAAACAATGCACTTTGAAACATCACAAAACTTTTTTTTTTAAAGATGAATGATTAATAATTATATTAGAAAACTGGGGATGTGCATTAAAAAAACAACCATTAATACAATATTCCTAATGAGGAAGGATTATACAATAGATTATTGTCTCCCTTGTATTTAAATCTATCTGATAGTTGTCTCAATTCAAATGAGGGCTTATAAAAAATTGCCATGTATAAATGGATACATATGTGAAAAGAAAAAAACAATTTTGAACGACATTATCTAGACTAGTTGAGGTGTAAGGTCATGTCCACCTAGTTAGAATTTGCTAGCTCCCATTCTCAAACCAAACATTTTTCCTCTTCCTGTGTTACACCTATCTCTACTTGGATAGACTAACATTGAATTGGTTGTATCACCTCATTGAATGCCCATGATTCTGCTGATTCCTCTAGTTGTGGCAAAGCTAGGACACCTTGAGGAGGATGCGCAAGGTGCCTATGAATGGACCTAATATGGGAAATGTTCTTGTTAATATCTCACAACACTACTGGAAATTCTTGATTGTGACAAAGATCCTATTCCTGAAGTTAACGAATAAATTGCACAAACCTATTACAAAGCTCCTCAATTTCACCTGTATGGTATTGCAATTGTTCCTGCATTCTGCCCAATACACACTCCTAACATTCACATGGCTCTCTAGATCGTCTCCACATAACTAAACTAGTGAACACCCAAACTGAATGCACCCAAATACCTAAATACCATATCAATTTGATCTTGCAGTTGATGTCTTGTAAGCAATGAATAAGATCTTGTGAATTTAACTCACCATCTTGTGGAAGCATGAACAAATAGTCAAGTAGTAATTGTTGGAGATGAAAGATGGCACCATAAAGGGAAATGATTGTGTCCCTACCAAAGAGATGATGAAGGATGATGTGAGACTTGTACTTCTCATGGAGATAAAATCCTGTATTGCACCTGTGAAGAGGACCTCTAGTTTGAGTGATGAAGAAATACCACATGAAACCAACAACAAATACATTCCTTGATTAAATGCTTCAGCAGTTTGATGAGAAGGGGAACACGAACTATGGAGACTACCTCATGTTTTATGATTCCATGCAACATGTGGCTCATAAGATCTATTCATGTCATGAAGGGAACTCTTATGGGAAAAAGAGGGTCCCTCTCTTTCTTCAATCTTTTTAATAACCTTTACTACTAATTGTGGGATGACAGGTTCTTTGTACACAATGCTTTGTGTTTGGAATTTTGTATTTTTTCTAGGGAATAGGATCATACATGTACTCATCATTGAGTTTAAGTATTCTTTTCTCATATTGCTCGACCTCTTTATGTAGAGAATCAAAGAGGTTGTTCTGGGACTGGTAGACATGAAAGTAATTTACCTCTTTGAATTTTTTCTCTAGATATATAATTTTGAGAAGTATCCTTGCAAGAGTGGGATGAGGAGGCCTTTTATAATCAAGTATGAATCTCCAATTACAACTAGTATTGACAAGGTGTTGGCTGGAAGTAGATACAATGTTGGACATGGTGTTGGAAGTGATGTCAAAGGAGGTCAATATGTTCAATATTGGACATGATGTTATGGTTTGGCATGGATGTCAAAAGAGGATGGTATTGTCATTGAAGACAAAAAAATTGTTAAACTCATTTTGAGAGCTTGATTAATGTCCATGTATTCATATCAGTATTCCAACAAAAAGTATATTGTTCATTCTTGAAGATATGATGAAAACTATAGTAGAATTCTCAACCTATATGATGCAGGAGCATCGTAAGTAGCCATCCAAGAAAGCATAAAGGTGAAAGACAGTTGGAAAAGCACCAACACACATTTTGAAATATTTTGAAAATCTAATGAGGGGATATTAATGTAATAGCTAGGGGAAGCGTACTTGCATTTATATCTCGATGTTGTTAACAGATCTTGAGCGATTTTCTCTCATGTGTTGAATGTAATAGGCATTTAAGTCTGTTTAATGGAAGTAGGTAGATTTGATTTAATAGATTAGACAGTTTAGAAGCATAGGAGGGAAAACAGATATAGACACTGTCACCCTTGTATCAGTATCAGAAAGGAGAATTAGCAACATAGAAAATTATGTAAGATGGTGAGCTATAGTAGAGAGTTGTAGAGAAGAACCCATGTACATGAATACTTGAGTTAATCTATATAAATATTTGACTCAATTTTCATGGTGTTATGATGTTTACTGTTTACATTAGTTAAATGGTATGTTCACAGTTGTTTTGTTTTCTCTGCTACGCATTTGTTTCAATGCTATGTTGTATGTATGATTTCATGTTGAATGTATGAAGTCTGAGAGAGAAGAAGAATGAGTTTCAATTGTTTCTCTTCTTGATAGTTCCTGCAAGGTTGATCCCGTTGAAGGTGAGATTTCAGTATTTCAGGGTTCGACATTTCAACAATTCCGATGACAAGGAGCCGGGGCACTTTGCGTTGAAAACCCTGAAGTCACAAAACGCGACGTGTCTTTGGAGTAGGGATATGGTCACAGAGGAAGAAGTCACATGAACCGAGATTTTATCAAGGGCTAATCATCATTAAGCCCATTTCGGCAATTCGACATTTCGGTATTTCGGGGTTTAGGAAGTAGAGGAGGTTGTGATTTTGGAATCGAGAGTTTCAAACTCCTGGTTCATGAAATCCTGAAAGATCCAGAGCCATAGGATTGACAGAGATATCAGCCGTATATCACGTGGAAGGTGAGGTTTTGGGAATTCAAGAATCGAAGTTTTGAAAGGTAAGGAAACTCTCTGCTGTGGATTTTCACGAGTTGCGAAATCTCGAAGAGCGAAAGGAAAAATTCCTGAAAGGTTGAGGGACAATAGCTGTTAGGCCCCAATCGGGTTTTGGGGTTTTGGGACTCAAGAGGTAGAGTTGCATGGTCAATACAACTCTCGAAATCATGAAGAGAAACGATGAAAGGTGGGTCCCAAGTATTAGTCAGAGGATACATGTGACGAAAGTCAAAGGAGTGTTCAAGGTTCAGTGAAAATCCTGAAAGGCCATCGATCTCACCAAAGGAGAAATTTTGGAATTCGGGGAATCATAAGGGAAGAGGAACGATTGTTGATTGTTCACTCAAGTCTTGAAAATCCAAAATTAGTGGGCAACAAGTGGCGTGTGTTCGGTTCATTTAAGGAGTCAACCTTCGTTGGCATTTCAGGTTTCGGAGGTTGAAGATTCAAGGAACTCACATCAGGATTCACGAAGTAGCGAAATCCAAAATTTTCCTTTTCGGAAAAAGTCCTAATCATATTTTTTAGTCAGTAGTGTAGAGTTAGCGCCTTGTGTGTGATCATGCAAGCATAATTCATAAGAACCTATGGATACACCCTTGTGTGTGTGAAATATTCCCTTTGGGGAAATCGAAGAGTCAATCTAACTTAGGGAAAGGTTTAGAATGATCTTGTGCAGATCTTGGCCCGAGGTTCAGGGGTCTGTGTTAGTGTGGTATCAGAGCATAGAACAAATTATTTGTTTTCTGTAGCAGATAAAAGAGAGAAATTTTACAGCCATGCCACCAAGAAGAAGAGATAGGCAAGCACCTGATCTAGCAGTGGAAAGGGAAATGCGCAATTTACATGCCAGGCTTGATGCTATGGAGACATCATAGAAGCATGAAGTTGACACTGGGGATATCATTGAAGTTGAAAGTGGAAGTGAAGTTGGTAACGAAGGAGAAGAAGTTGCAGTCGAAGATGATGCAGAAGAACACCTATTCAGGGTTGTTGCAAGGATAGGTGCCAGAGCAAAAATGGACATTCCCACGTATGAGGGAAACTTGGATGTTGAAGAGCTTCTAGACTGGATTAGAGCTCTAGACAAATACTTTGACTATGAGGATGTTGAGGAAGACAAGAAAGTCAAACATGCCATTACTAGACTTAAAGGGCATGCAACACTGTGGTGGGATGAACTGTAGGCTGATAGACGCTGCAAGGGCAAGCATAAAATCAAAAGCTGGGATAGAATGGTTGCAAATATGAAAGCCAAATTTATACCCAGGGATTATCAAATCACTCTATTTCGGAGGATGTAGAATTTGAGACAGAAGCTGATGTCAGTGAAAGAATACACTGAAGAATTCTATAGGATAAACATCAGAGCAGGTCATCAGGAAAGCAACAATGAAAAAGTTTCCAGGTACATGAATGGTATGTGATATGAAATTCAATATGAGATGAGAATGATAACCATTCAAACTATGGAATATGCTTATCATATGGATCTGAAAGATGAAGAGAAGCTGAGCCAGAAGCAAGGTCAAAGAGGCTGAGGTAGAATTCAAAGCAGAGGAAAGACAATTGCCCAGGATAGAATCCAGAGACCTAAAGAAGAGGGGAAGAAACCTCAAACTCAACTTGAGAGAGGAGGAAGCTCACAGAGAAGGAAATATGCTGATAGAAATACTTTTCCTCGAGCTAGAGGAAGAGGAAGAAGTAGAGGAGGTGAAGTGAAATTCTTCATCTGTGGAAAAATCCGACATAAATCCTATGAGTGTCCAGATAAAAAGAAAGATCGTGGTGAAACTCACATTGCCGAAGCTCAAGGATAGAATGTTGAGGCAGAAGACACTGAGGGAAAAATATCTTTGATGATGAGGAAAGTTCTCTTGAAGCCAGAGAAGGAGGCAAAGAACCCAACCCAAAGAAGCAATATATTTCAGACTGCTTGCAAAACTAAGGATAGGGTATGCAAGGTCATAGTGGACAGCTGTAGCATATATAATCTCGTATCTACAGAGATGGTATAAAAGCTAGAGCTAGAGACTGTTGTACATCCAAGCCCATACAGAGTTTCGTGGATACAAAAAGGACATCAGGTAAATGTCACTAAACAATGTTTAGTTGAATTTAAAATAGGAGGATATAAAGATGAAATATTATGTGATGTCATTCCCATGGATGTTTGTCATCTATTGCTGGGTAGGCCATGGAAATATGAAACAAACGTGGTTCATGATGGGAGAAAGAACACGTATACCATGGAGAAAAATGGTAGGACACACATGTTGCTATCGATTAAGAACCAAGAAGTGAAAACAGAGATGAGCAACATTGTACTTCTCATGAGTGGGAAGGAACTATTTAATGAGGTTAAGAAGAAGGAGGACACACAATTTATTGTGGTCAATAAGCCCAAAATTGTTTTGACCAGTACAAGAATAAATGATTTACCAGAAGAAATCCAGAAGTTGTTGCGAGAGTTTGCTAATATAGTAGTGGATGAACTACCTTGTTCGTTTCCACCTATCAGGAGTATAAGCCATCATATTGATCTTATACCTGGAGCCAATTTTCCGAACAAATCTGTGTATAGGTTGACGCCATAGGAAAATGAAGAAGTTAAGAGACAGGTCCATGAATTAATGGACAAAGGATTGATTCAGGAGAGCTTGAGTCCATGCATTGTTCCGACAGTGCTCAACCCAAAGAAAGATGGAGGTTGGAGAATGTGTACAGACTCAAGGGAAATCAATAAGATTACCATCAGATACAGATTTCCATTGCCAAGGATGGACGACTTGATGGATTTCTTGAGTGGGGAAAAGTTTTTTTCAAAGATTGATTTGAAAAGAGGATATCATCAGATTAGAATGATAGAAGGTGATGAATGGAAGACAACATTCAAGACGAATGAAGGGCTATATGAATGGATTTTCATGCCATTTGGCTTAACGAATGCACCGAGTAATTTCATGAGATTGATGAACGGAGTCCTAAAGGATTTCATTGGGAAATTTGTCATTCTATATCTTGATGATATATTGATTTTCAGCAGGACAAAAGTAGAACACTTAAAGAATTTAGCTGCAGTAATGAGGAGGTTACAGCAAGAGAAATTGTTGTTCAATATGAAGAAATCGTCGTTTATGAGGACGAAACTCATTTATTTGGGTTTTGTTATCTCTACAAATGAGTTGAAGATGGATCCAGAAAAGATAAAGGTGATTAAGAATTGACCATCACCGAAGAGCATGTTTGAAGTTCAAAGCTTCCATGGTTTGGCTGGCTTCTACAGGAAATTCATCAGAAACTTTAGTGGAATTAGCGCACCAATGATGGATATGGTGAAGAAAAGACATAAATATTTTCACTGGATGGAGGAAGCAGAGAAGAGTTTCAATCTGCTGAAGAAGAGGATTACTGAGCAACCAATTCTGGTTTTGCCAAATTTGAGCAAGACATTCCAGGTCAGGTGTGACGTGAGTGGATTTGCAATTAGAGTGGTCTTGAGCCAAGACGATAGGCTGATCACGTATTTCAGTGAAAAATTGAATGAAGCAAAGATTAAGTACTCCACATATGACAAATAATTCTATGCAATCATACAAGTGCTGAAGAAATGGAGAAACTATTTGGTTCCCAAGGAGTTTGTCTTGTACAACGATAATCATGCTTTACAATTCATGACTTGACAGGAGAAGTTGAAGAAAAAACATTCTAAATGGGTTGAATACATGCATAATTTTACTTTTGTGATTAAGCATGTTTTTGGAACTGCTAACAAAGTTGTTGATGCTTTGAGCAGGAAATGTTTGCTTATGTAGGAATTCAGAGTCAAGACTTTAGGTTTTGATAACCTCAAAGAAATGTATAGGGATGATCCAGACTTCAAGGAGGCATACGAGGCATCAGAGAATCCAATTCTCAAGAATAAAATCCAATGAACTGAATACATGATCCAAGATGGATTATTATTCAGAGGCAATCAACTATGTATTCTGAGATGCTCCATGAGGGAGAATCTACTGAAGGAAAAACATAGTGGAGGATTGGCCAGACACTTTGGTCATGATAAGATGTTCTCAAAGTTGAATGGCTCATATTTTTGGATAGGGATGAGGATAGATGTTAAAACTTTTGTGGACAGATGTAGAATTTGTCAGCACACAAAAGGGAAAAGGCAGAACACAGGGTTATACCAACCATTACCCATACTTGAAAGGACATGGGACATAGTGAGCATGGATTTTGTATTAGGACTGCCAAGGACACAAAGGGGATGTGATTCAATCTTTGTAGTAGTAAACATATTTTCAAAGATGGCACATTTCATACCATGCCAGAAAACCAACGATGCAACTCATATTGCAAACCTGTTTTTCAAGGAAGTCGTCAGACTTCACGGCTTGCCAAAGAGTATCATTTCTGACCAAGATACCAAGTTTGTAGGACATTTCTGGAGGACCTTATGGAAGAAGCTGGGGACAAACTTGTCTTTTAGCTCAGGGTATCATCCTCAGACGGATGGATAGATAGAGGTCATAAACAGAAGCTTGGGATATTTGCTGAGGAGCTTAGTGACTAAACACCACAGTCAGTGGGATCACATTCTTCCATAGGCGAAATTCACCTACAATGATTGACTCAACAGAATCATAGGGAAGATTCCATTCCAGATTGTATATGGAATGCAGCCAAGGGGAGTTTCTAAATTGAAGGATGCAGAACAAGATGAATTCATAAGTGCTAGTGCATAGAACTTTGCAGAAGGAATGAAGGAGCTTCATAGCTGAGTTAAGGAGCGATTGCAGAGTTCCAGTCAAGAATACAAGCGGAGAGCATATCAACACAGGTGAGAACTTTAATTTGAAGTTGGTGATCTGATTCTTGCACATATAAGGAAGGAGAGGTTCCCAAGGGGAACATATAACAAATTGAAGATGAAAAAGATTGGACCGTGCAAGATCATAAGAAAATTTGGGGCAAATGCATATGAGATTGAATTGCTTGATGGGATCATAATCTCACCGATATTCAATGTTGCAGATTTGTACCCTTACAGAGTTGAGGAAGTAGGAGCAGAGGAGGAACAAAAAAAGATTCAATGGATAGAACAAATGCTTGTAGCTGAAAAGACACAGATGGAAAGCATATTTGACAAGAGGATTAGTAAAAAGAACAGGAGAAAAGAGTATTTTGAATACTTGGTCAAATGGAAAGGACATCCAGTTGAAGATTCCAGTTGGGAGGATGAAGCAACAATTCGTAGGCATGGACAGACCGTGCAAGAGCTAATGAATAGGAGTTCATGAAAATTTTCAAGCAAGGGAGTATAATGTAGGAGCATCGTAAGAAGCCATCCAAGCAAGAATAAAGGTAGAAGATGGCTGGAAAATAACCAACACACATTTTGAAATATTTTGAAAATATAATGAGTGGATATTAATGTAATATCTAGGGGAAGCGTACTTGCATTTATATCTAGATGTTGTAAATAGATCTTGAGTGATTTTCTCTCATTTGTTGAATGTAATAGGCATTTAAGTCTATTTAATGAAAGTAGGTAGATTTGATTTAATAGATTAGATAGTTTAGAAGCGTAGGAGGGAAAACGAATATAGACACCCTCACCCTTGTATCAGTATCAAAAAGGAGGAGAATTAGCAAGATAGAGAATTCTGTAAGCTGGTGAGATGTAGCTGAGAGATGTAGAGAAGAATCCATGTACATGAATACTTGAGTTAATCTATATAAATATTTGACTCAATTTTCATGGTGTTATGATGTTTACTGTTTACATTAGTTAAATGGTATGTTCAAAGTTGTTTTGTTTTCTCTGCTACGCATTTTTTTCAATGATATGTTGTGTGTATGATTTCATGTTGAATGTATGAAGTCTGAGAGAGAAGAAGAATGAGTTTCAATTGTTTCTCTTCCTGAGAGTTCCTGCAATGAGTGCACTGAACGTCCGCAAGGTGTGCATTGATGTGAGTCTGAGTTTTATCTCAAAAATCTCAGGAGAGATACTGTTGTTCTCATACTAGTAGAAGTGTAGGTGAAGCACAGAGCCATGCAAGGTGTGTGCAGGCTAGTTGAAGCCTTATAAATTATTAACTAAGGTGAAGGTTGAAGGACTACTGTTGCAAAGAGTGCACAAAGTCGAAGACTGAAATAACCAGAGGTTATTTGAAATTTTCCGCAAGGAGTGCGTGCAGGAATCCTTTTGAAGTTTGATTTTACCAGAGAAAGATCAGGAGGGATTAACCTTTGAAGTGGTCAAAGGGAGACGAAGGTTGAAATCATCTCATAGAAGTCAAGTTCAAGAGGGAGAACACCGAGTCAGTTTGGCCAACGATTCTTGAGAAGTGAATCCGACGGTCATAATTTTCCATGGAGAACTCACGAAATCGTGAGGAATATAGGATCCAGTGGAGCTAAAAGGTGGTTAGGAGTTGGACGAACCCACTACCCCGATATCAAGAATCAACGAGGACCATTAATCATGGTCAGTTTGAGTCGTTAGATCATTTCGGGAATTCAGGGATTGGAGCGATCAGTGGTTTGAGCCTAGCATTTTGGACACCCGATCAGCGAAATCTTGATATAGCCTGAGCCATCGGATTGAAGGAGGCCCATAGTCATTGATCCCATTGAAGGCGCGATTTCAGTATTTTGGGGTTTGACAATTTGACAATTCCGATGACAAGGAGCTAGGGCACTTTGCATTGAAAACCCTGAAGTCACAAAATGCAACATGTCTTTGGAGTAGGGTTGTGGTCATGGAGGAAGTAGTCACAGGGATCAAGATTTGGTCAAGGGATAATCGTCGTTAAGCCCATTTCAGAAATTCAGAATTTCAGTATTTCGGGGTTTGAGAAGTAGAGGAGGCTGTGATTTTGGAATCGATAGTTTCAAACTCCCGGTTCGTGAAATCCCAAAAGATCCAGAGCCGTCGGATTGAGGGATATCTCAGTCGTAGATCACATGGAAGGTGAGGTTTCAGGAATTCAGGAATCGTAGTTTCAAAAGGTAAGGAAACTATTTTCTGTGGATTTTCAAGAGTCAAAAAATCTCGAAGAGCGAAAGGAAAAATTCCTGAAAGGTTGAGGGACAATAGCCATTAGGCCCCAATCAAGTTTCAAGGTTTTAGGACTCAAGAGGTAGAGTTTTATGGTCAAAAAAACTCTCGAAATCAAAAAGAGAGAAACACCAAAAGGTGGGTCCCAAGTATTAGTCAGAGGATACGTGTGACGAAAGTCAAAGGAGTGGTCAAGGTTTGGAGAAAATCCCAAAAGGCCATTGATTTCACCAAAGGAGAAATTTCAGAATTCAAGGAATCATAAGGGAAGAGGAACGATTGTTGATTGTTAGCTCAAGTCCCGAAAATTTGAAATTAGTGGGAAACAAGTGGCATGTGTTCGACGCATTGAAGGAGTCAACCTACATTGACATTTTAGGTTTCAGAGGTTGAAGAGTCAAGGAAATCACATCAGGATTTGTGGAGTCATGAAATCTGAAATTTTCCTTTTCAGAAAAAGTCCCGATCATATTTGTTGGTCAACAGTGTAGAGTTAGAGCCTTGTGTGTGATCACATAGGCATAACTCATAAGGACCTGTGGATACACCCTTGTGTGTGTGAGATATTCCCCGTGGGGAAATCGAAGAGTCAATCTGACTCAGGGAAAGGTTTAGAATGATCCTGTGTAGATCTTGGCCCGAGGGTCAGGGGTCTACATCACTATGTCTAATATCTTCATTGAAAATCCAATCATAACATAAAACTCAAATTAATATCTCAACCTATGATTCCAACAACGTTGGGGTCGACACTTAATAAAGTTAGGATCGAGACTACCCTAGCAAGAATTGGGGACGAAACTAGTAGAGTCTATAGTACTGTTCGAATTGGAATACAATGATCAAAGTAGAAGCATGATCACATGGACCCGATACTTTTCACATTCAAAAGATCACGATGTATAATTTTCAAGCCAAGACCCGAAGGTGTAATTCAAATCCACCTTTGTAATTTTCGAGTCCACCGTTGATTGGATCAGATGGTCCACAATCATTTCAGGTTTGGTTGGCAGTTGACCAAAGTCAACACAAACTCAGACACAAATATTTTATCAAAACCATTTTATAATATTTCGAGTCCACTTTTGATCAAGATTGAATGACCCTCATTATTTCATGTTATGTTGAGTATTGGCCATAGTCAAAATAGACTCGGATGTGAAAACATAATTCAAATACACATATATATTATTTGTCCACCATTGAATAAAGAGAATATAGTAAAAAATGATATTGGCACCAACTTTGACCTTGTGAAAAATCGAGAACCATTGCTAGATATAACACCAAAATAATGTTTGATGTTCCTGCAACTAGTGTAATTTTTAGCAAAACAAAACAATTCACGATGGGTACTACTTTGCATATTTGATTAAACAAATTGTGACGACCGAACATAATGATGATGAACAATATATCTGAGAAATCACATGCCAGTGGAATGTAAGGAAGTTTTATATGATAATAGAGGATCTTAGATCAGTTAGAAGTTCTATCCAAAAGGTTGAAAGATAGAACCTCTTTGACCGAAGCACCCATGAATTCCATTACAACTATAAGGTTTTTGGAAAGTGAAGGGATAAATGTTGAACAACTTACAAGGGATTTGAAGTCTTTTAAGTTAAACCAAAAATTTAATAACAAGATATCAACATTATTGTTAAATAAATAAAAAGGTGCAATGGTTCATTAAAATGACACAATGGTTCAATTTCTTACCTGTTGGAAGACTATATAAACATAAAGGTATGGTGAAAGGAGAGTGTCTCCGTGAGAAAAAAGAAAAGATAAAAAACAAAAGGAAAATATCAAGGAATAATTTGACACTTAAAATATACACATGAAGTGAGGGTGGAAGGGAGGAGCTAGAGAGTATTGCAGTCCTCTGCAGGTTGAATCCTGAACAACATGAATTTTTTTCTTCCTTTCAAGTTGGTGCTTGGAGAAACAAGGAGTTGTAGCTTCCTTCCAAGTGGGTGCTTGGAGAAACAAGAAGTTGTAGCTTCCACAAGTTGGTGCTTGAAAATAGAAGATTGGTGTCTCCTTGAGTTGGTGCTCAAAAGGGATTGGTGTCCCTCACAAGTTGAATCTTGTAATTAATATATAAACATTATATTTTAATTTAAAAGAATGATTTTTTTTAAGACAAAACTTTGTGTCCTGTACTTCATAGTTGATCAATTGTTGTATATTGATGAAACCGATGTTTTAAAGTGATTATTAAAAATAAAAAATAGAAATATTTATTCTCCCCCCCCGCCCCCCCTCTCAATATTGAACATTATTCCAACAATTGGTATCAGAGAAAGTTCTAACTTCACCATAGTCTAACCAGTTGAAGGCAGATTCTGAGAAATCAAATGGATCAACAAGAAGGAATGTTCTCCAAAAAGGTACCATTGTTCAAAGGAAATGATTATGCATTTTGGAGTATAAGGATGATAATTTACTTGATGGATCTTGGATGTGGTGTTTGGATATATTTGGTAAATGGTTACACTACAACAACTATTGCACCTTCATATATTGTTGCAAAGAAACTCTGCAAAGATAATTCAAGGGTTGTCAATACAATTCTGGGTGGATTATCAAATCCTATATTTGTAAAAGTTATGTACTATAAGTAAGAAAAATAAATATTTGACAAACTTAAATTCATCTATGAAGGAGATGGAAAATCCAAACAAGCCAAACTTCAAACATATAAAGGAAAATTTGAAAGTATGAAGATGAAAGAGGAAGAAACATTGCAAAATATTTTCAAAGAGTGGATGAAATAGTCAATTCAATTAGAGCACTGAGAGAGGAATTAAAAGAAAAAAATATTGTCCAAAAGGTGGTGATATCATTACCAATGAAATATGATGCCAAGGTATCTACCTTGGAATATCAAGAAGACCTTGAAAAACTTACAATGAATGAACTTCATGGGATTCTCATAGCTTATGAAATGAGAACCAAGCAAGAAAAGTCATAAAAAAGGGGAAAAACCTTCAAAGCATCAAAAGAAACTAAGAACCATGAGCACGTGCCAAATGAAAATTTCTTAGACATATTAAATGAAGAAGAGGCCAATTTTATAAGGAAACTCCAGAAAGGGTCTGAGAAATATAAAGAGAAGTTACCCTTCAAGTGCTTCAATTGTGGCAAAGTTGGGCATTTTTCCTCCAAATTTCCTTATCCCAAGTAGGTGGATAGTGATGATAAAGATACTTATAACCATAAATAACTTAAGAAGAGGAAAACTGGAAACAAGAAGAAATTGTACAAGAAAAATAAAAACTTCTACTCCAAAGAAGATAGTATTTCATCTAACATGAGTGGAGATGATGAGACAAAACTTTTATTTATGGGCATAAAATCTCAAAATGAAGCTACGTATGATAATGAAGAAAAATCTGAAGTTGAATGAGAAATAAACCTTGAAGGAGAACTTATTAGTGCTTTTGAAGAATTGAGAAAATATAGAAAGATGAACAAATCATTAAGAGAACAACTATTAGAATATGAATGAAAACAAAAATCAATAGAAAAAGAAGTTTCAATAACCATCAAGGAATCAAAACAAGTCATTATTGATTTAAAGACTTAACTCCAAGAAGCCAAAATAATTGAATAGGTCATAAGTAAACAACTCAATGAAAAACAACTAGACTGTGAAAACCTAGAGGTTGAAATTGTTTTTATAAAAAGAGAACTTGAGAAAGGAAATAACCAATCAATACTTGAAAACAATTCAAGAATATTGGATGATATTCTTAACAGTCAAATATCATCAAGAAATAAGTCAGGACTGGGTTATGATATAAATAATTCTAAAAAAGGATATAACTCTATATCTTAACTGATAAAAATCCAAAAATTCATGCAACTACCCTTCAAAGATCTTTCAAAAAGCAAGAAAACAAAATAAAGACTGATTCTAATCAACATAAATATGCTCTCCCTTCGAAATAAAATGAATATATAAACAATACAACAATAAGAAATCCCCTCAAAAGGTATCAACATATTTTTCTTTCCTATTGTTTCTCTTGCAATAATTTTGGGCATAATGCATTACATTGTAGAGATTATGGAAAATACAATCATAAAAATAATCAAATATATGATTATAATATCATCAAGAATAATAATAATCAGGAGAACAAAAACTATAATTCATTCTCTTCACTGCAAAATTACAATGTTGAATGCCACAAATGCAACAATTATGGTCACAAATCTAGTGACTATAGACTACCGAAACATCCCATAAAAAAGTTCCAAAATTCAAGAAGAAAAGCATATGAAGACATGGAAAGAAAAACAGATGGAAGAAAATGAAACATAATGTAAGGTAGCCTTATATGCTAAATACGAAAGGAGTCAATGGTATGTTGATAGTGGATGTTCAAAGTATATGACTAGATATCAAGACAAATTCCTCAGTCTAAAAAGGGAAGAAAAATGAAGTGTTGCATTTGGAGATAATGTCTTTGCCAAGATACTTGGAAAGGGCATAGTTAGTCTAGGAAATAATAGGGATAAAGTAGAAAATGTACTATTAGTTTAAAATTTGAATCCTAATCTTGTCATTGTGAGACAAACATGTGATCAAGGACACATGCTCATATTTGACTCTCAAAAATGTGAAATTAGAAAAGAAGACTCATGAAAATTAGTGGTTGTTGCACCAAAAACACCAAACAATGTTTATATCTTAAACATAAAAGATGAAGAAAAATGTTGCATGAACCAAATAGACAAAATTTGGCTATGGCACGGAAGAATGGGACATATAGGTTTTGACAATTTTATAAAAGTCAATAAAAAGGAATATGTGAGAGATATGCAAAATATTATTAAACCTTCAATCTCTGTTTGTAGGAACTTCCAACATGGAAAGAAGACAAGAGTAAGATTCAATTCAAAAGAATAATCTACATCAAAACCATTAGAACTGGGTCATATTGACCTCTCTGGACCAACAAGAACTAAAAGAATGCAAGGTGAAAATTACTTCATTTTATTCATAGATGACTATACAAGGATGACTTGGGTATCCTTTCTCAAAGAGAAATCATAAGCTTTCAACAAATTCAAAGCCTTCAAAGAACATGTTGAAAATGGGACTGATCTCAAAATCAAGTGCTTAAGATCAGACAATGGAGGGGGATTTACCTCAGATGAGTTCAATAAGTTTTGTGAAACTCATAGAATTAAAATACACTTTTCATATCCAAGAACTCCTCAACAAAATGAAGTTGCTGAAAGAAAAAAATAGAACTATCCAAGAATCAACAAGAACTATGTTAAATTAAGCCAAACTCCTAGATATCTATTGGAGAGAAGAAATGTATACAATAGTGTACATACTAACAAATATCATCTTAGAGTTAACAATGACAAAACACCATATGAGTTGTGGTTTTGCAGACCAACATCAGTCAAACACTTCATATTCTTTGGGAGCAAATGCTATATAAAAAAAGATGATGATAATCTAGGAAAATTTGATTCCAAATCAGATGATGGTATATTTCTTGGTTACTCATCCAATAAAAATGCCTACAGATGCTACAAACTGAGATTGCACAAAATTGTAGAAAGTGAAATGTAAAAATGGATGATCTGAAAAGAAGAAGAATGAAATCTCAAAATAATTCACAAATTGATGAAAGAAAAATAAATGATGATGATGAAGAAGAAGCTAACGAATTACAAGAAGAAGAATCAGGAAGTGAGGAAGAAAACAAAGAGGAATCATCACCTAAGCAAGAGTCAAAAGCACCATCAAGAAGAGTAAAAAGAGATCATCCTGAAAGTCAAATCATAGGCAACAAAAGTGCTAGAGTTGAAACAAGAAGAAAGATAACATATGAATTAGAACAAGCAATGCTCTCCCTAATAGAACCCAAAACATTTGCAGAAGCTAGCAAAGATGAAGATTGGATCAAAGAAATGAATGAATAGCTTGATCAAATAGAGAAGAATCAGACCAGGGAACTTGTCCTAAGACCAAAAGACAAAAATATTGTAGGGACCAAGTGAATTTTAAAAAATAAAATTAATGAAGATGGTCGAATTATAAGGAATAAAGAAAGATTAGTGTGAAAAGGATATGCACAAGTAGAAGGGATTGAATTTGAGGAAACATTTTCATTTTCCCCAGTAGCCAGATTAGAAGCTATCAAAATGTTCTTAGTGTTTGCATGTTTTAAAACTTCAAAATATATCAAATGTATGTCAAATCAACATTGTTAATTGGAAATCCAGAGGAAGAAGTTTATATAGAACAACCTGAAGGATTTGTATTATCATAAAATAAAGATTATGTATGCAAAATAAAGAAAGAATTGTATGGTATAAAACAAGCTCCAAGGGCATGGTTTTCAAGACTTGATAATCATCTACAATAACAAGGATACAAAAGAGGGGCTAATGAAAACAATCCTTACCTTAAAATTGAAAATCAGAATATGATTATTGTTGCAGTATATGTGAATTATATCATCTTTGGAAGTAATACAAATCCTCTAAGAAAACAATTTTCTACAGAAGTGCAAAAAGAATTCAAGATGCCAATGCTCGGTGAGATGAAATTCTTCCTAGGATTACAAGTTTCACAATTAGACAAAGACATATTCATATCTCAGACCAAATACATTAAAGAAATGTTGAAGAAATTTCACATGAAAGATTGTAAACCTATGAGCACTCCTATTATTACAGGATTCAAACTTAGCAAAGATGATGAATCACCATAAGTAGACAAAACCATGTATAGATCAATGATTGGTAGCCTATTATATGCAACAACAAAAAGACCTGAAATCATGAAAGTTGTAGGATTAGTGGCCATATTTCAATTTTCACCTAAAGAGACTCATATGAAAGAAGTTAAAAGGATCTTTAGATATCTCAAAGGCACCTTGGATTTTGGGTTATCATATCCAAAAACATAAGACTTCACATTAACTACATATACTGATGTAGATTGGGCTGGAAGTGTGGATGAAAGAAAGAGCACTAGTAGAGGATAATTCTTCTTAGGGAAATGTCTTCTGTCATGTCTAAGTAAACATAAACCCTCTATATCACTATCTACAAAAAAATATGAATATATTGTAGCTTAATCCTTCTACACTCAAGTAATTTGGATGAAACAAACTCTATAAGACTTAAAAATAAAGTATGATCATCCAATTCTTCTTAACTGTGACATTACCAATGCTATAAACATTTCTAAGAATCTTGCCATGCACTCAAAAACCAAGCATATCCCAATTAAATTTCATTTTTTAAAGGAAAAAGTTACTCAAAAAGTTGTTAAGTGGAATATGTGGATGATAAAGAACATATTGCATATATATTCACAAAACATTTACCCATGAGTACCTTTTAATACCTTAGACAAAAATTTGTAGTAATCTCGATATCTAATTAAATTGCACAAAATAGTGATGGTGATGATAAAATCCCAGTGGAATTGAGAGATGAATATCTTTGAAGGTGTCCAATTTTATTTTATACTAAATTCCCCCTCAACAGAAAATATGAACATAATAAAGGAAGGAGGATTTAGGAAAGACTTAAGGTTGTTCCTAGTGATGAACTCATATGTATTGAAGCACAAAAGAATGCCACACTCTTTTTCAACATTCTGCTTCGAAGTACATTTTCTACTAGTAAGAATGTGTTGAAGGAGTACCACCTTACAAGAGAATAATTTGAATGAATAGTGGGTGAGATTGAGTCTCGTTTCTTATAGTCATTAGTATATCTTGGTGAGATGATTGGCTGTGTTGTAGCATAATCCATTGGTGAGCCAAATACTCAAATGAAACTAGATTCTTTCTATTGTAACTTAGGTCTGCACCCCTGCCCCTCCTCTCTCATTTCCCTATGCCTTCATTAAAATTTTCCTCTTCTGGTTGGTTAAGTCAGTTTCCCATTACTAAGTGACTTGGTTTTTTATCATTTCTTTCTTGATTGAGTCTTTGCGCATTTTTGTTTTTGTTCTTTCTTGAAGGATAATTACATGTTGTGATTTGGTTCATAATTCTTGTCATCGTGTTTTCTGTTGATTGATCTCACAACATGTCCACCAAGCCTTTTTGTATGCACAAGAAACGCCTATGGACAAAACACAACATGTCAAAGCAGTCAATTTCAAGCTCAGATTGTGGGAAAAAACAGGTTCAATTTTCAATGGTGGAGATAAAATGTACAATTTAGATCAATGACTCTCATGCATTCGGAGTTTCAAAGTCATGCAAGGCTTAGTGACCAGACAAAAGCCTCGAAGTGCCGAATTGCCGAAGCACGTGGCACTTATCTACTGAGGACACATGGAACTTATCTGCCAAGGAAACATGGCATTCATTTCAGGCCATCACGTCACTTTGGGCCTGCACTACTCTGTGATATTTAGATGCAGAGAAAACCCAGTTCTCCGAAACCTAGAGCCCCAAAGTCCCAAAATATTTAGATGATAAAAACAAATTAATCCAGGCTTCATTAGTGATAAACACATGCTAATCACTTTGCAAGTTCGAAACTTCAGGAGATATATACGCTCCGCATTCAAAATATCTCGAACTCTGAAGTCCCGAAGTAACGAGAGGTTTCCACGTCACTCTGGGAGAAAGTCACTTCAAGAGATATTCACACTTTGCATTCAAAATCTCCCGAACTCTGAAGTCCCGAAGTAACGAGAGAATGCCATGTCACTCTGGGAGAAAGTCACTTCGAGAGATATTCACACTTTGAATTCAAAATATCTCGAACTCTGAAGTGATGAAGTAACAAGAGACTGCCATGTCACTCTGAGAAAAATTCACTTCGGGATATATTCACACTTTGCATTCAAAAGCTCCTAAACTTTGAAGTGTCGAAGTAACGAGAGACTGCCAAGTCACTCTGGGATAAATTCACTTCGGGAGATACTCACACTTTTCATTCAAAAGCTCTCGAACTTTGAAGTGCCGAAGTAATGAGATATTTCCATGTCACTCTGGGAGAAAGTCACTTCAGGAGATATTCACACTTTGCATTCAAAAGCTCCCAAAATCCGAAGTGTTGAAGTAACGAGAGACTGCCATGTCACTTCGAGAGAAAGCTACTTCGGGAGATTTTCATGCTTTACATCCTGAACTCTCGAACTCCAAAGTGACAAACCATTGATGTCTTGAAGTGACGTTAGGCTGCCATGTCACTTCAGGCCTGTGCTACTTTGGAATATTTCCATGCTTTACATCCTGAACTCCCTAATGTCGAAGTGTTGAACCGCCAAAGTCCCAAAGTGACGTTAGGCTACTGCATCACTTCAGGCTGTACTACTTTGGAATATTTCCATGCTTTACATCTAGAATCTCCCGAACTCCGAAGTCCCAAAGTGACATTAGGCTGCGACGTCGCTTTGGGCCCTACCACTCTACGTGTGTTTTTTCAACTTAGCATAGGCCAAAATCTCTGAAGAACTGGATCATCGAAGTCCCAAAGTTTTGAATCGGCATCATCACTAAATTAGGTTGGAGGAAGTCTAAAAATGGAAGACCAATAAAAATTTAGCAGGGGCGTTAAAATGGCAGGGTTACCTAGATCACAGATTGCAACATAATCGAAGACCACACTTCATTGTAGGATAGAAAAAGCTTGAATGTTAACATCCTTGAGCGGTCTCGCAATCGAAACCATGGTATCATTAGAGAGGTACGTGGAAGTTGATGTTGGATTGTGGGAGGAAGACTGGTGTGGATCCAAAATTCCCTCGACAACTTTCACAATCACATGCTTATATGATGTCAAGTCACCACGTCACTCTGAGATATTTTCACGTTGCACATCTAGTCATCTCCAGTGGCCTCCAACAACACGCGTGCATGCCATGATCAATGTAGAACTCAGATTTTTCACTTTGAATCAGTTTCTACCAAAGTCTTAGTTCATTCCATCACATGCGTTAGTTTAGTTCCATTACTAGTAGCGATTTTCAATTATTCAGTTCAAGACTCTTTTTAGTTTAGAGCATAATAAGTGTTATTATGTGTGATAAGAACCACTCTTTTTGATTAAGTCAAGTGTGAAGTATAGATTATTGTACTCTAGCAATGTTTTAGTCAAGTTAATAAGTTGTTCTACAATTTTTAATGTAGAGTTAAGTCTCAGTCCTAGATGGACGAGAGCCTCTGCAAATATGATAAATATGCAGTTACTGTATGTTTTGAAGGTGGATTTTTTGGGAAATGATAGAAATACATCAAACTGGTTGGAATTGTTCTATGCATGGATTGAAGCTCTCTACCTGGTGAATATACTCTTGATGAAAGTGTTTCGTTCAAATCTTCATGTGTTTTTATCTTATCTTGAATGCAATTTTTGATTTGTGCAAAGTACATTTCATTTCCTTTGGCTATTGTATAACTTGTCTTTATTGATATGTAACCTATGAAAACAACTAATGATTGTTGAAGATTTGTTTTTATCACAACCTGAGGGAGTAATTGTGTTTTTGATACATGTTTAATGCCTTGAAATAATATTTTGAGTATGAAACTTCTTGCAGCAGATTATTCATTGAGTGGTTTGTTGTTTCCCTTTGTTTTTATTATTTCACTTGTCTGTCATTTGTGTGCCACCAACCAAGGAGAACCCTCCTCTATGCTTGTTTTCCAAACCAATCATGTTACTGTCTTGGTAAACCAACCCTCCAACTGACCAACAAAAATTAAAAAAAAACTATTCTAAACTTGAGGTGGCCTAGCTTTTACCTTTAGCAGTCAGGTGCAAACTTTAGGACCGACATCTTCTGGTGTCATTGTCGGGGAACAGAGTAAAAAAATATCTTTTCCTGGGAGAACGATAATGATCAATTCTGATCTTTGATGGTGAACAAAGACCAGGCACATTTACACTGCATATCATTCATCTAGCGATTCCATCGTTAACGAATCCAATGGAGACTCCATAGTTTTAAGAAGTCATATTTTCAGATGGAAGCCATCTTGGCTCAGAGGTTTTCTCCTTTTAATTTCTATGTTGTTCCTAGTTTTCTAAATACTGGTCCTACTATAGATGAGTGGGGTGATTACTTGCCCAGTTTTAGAGAAGATAAAGATGATAGCCCTGCAGATCATTTTCTTCAATTCAATGAGGTTGTGTATCAGTGGGGTATAGATCATGAGGATGTATTAATGAAGATGTTCATGTGCTCATTAGAGGGAGATGCTTGTGAATGGTATCGATCCTTGCCTCCTGCTAGCATATCTTCCCTGAAACAATTCCATGCAACATTTAGTGATCATTGTAAAAGGTTTTTTTCCAGCTGATTTACTTTGTGAAGAATTTGAATCTTATATTCAACAGTCCATTATTAGTTCTTCTAGAAGTATAGATGAAGGGGACGATAATGCCGAAAAAGAGAAAGAATATTCATTTTTAGTTGTATCTTCTTCCAATTCTGTTATACAACATGATGAATTTCAACATTCTTTTAAAATTGAAAATGATAATGAGAAGGCAATACATGTTGATGTTAAATCCTTATTTAGTTTGGATTTCTAGCAGAATGTTTTTCAACTTTGTGTTCATGATGCAACTAACAATAGTCATGACTGTGATCAATTCATTGCTCAATTGTTTCATGAAGATTTAGAACATGTTTGTGATATATTTGAAGTTGACCAAAATCCATTTACTAGTTATGAAGAGGAGTTACGAAGTCCACATTTCAAATCTTATTTTATAGTAGATATGGATCTGCATACCCTAGAAAGCATTGAGAAACAAGAAATCTATCAGTCTGAAAATGACCTTTTGGAACAAGAACGAGAAAAAACCAGTCATGTAGAAGACATACTCTCTCAATTCGAACAACTATATGAGAAGTATCAAGAGTGTTTCGTTGCCCTTAATGGTTGTGAAGCATATGATATTAATGAGTTGTTTCAAGGAGAACATGAAGAGTATAATATTATCAATAATGCAGATCTCATACAACAACAACTTTGTCTTCTCAACCAGTTGGAGAATTTCCACGAGTTTCAAGATCCAATAACAAGTTGGATGAATTCTTATGTTTCCAAAATCCCAAAGGTTGTAAGTTCTAGCATGATCATCATTTTCAACAGTAAGTACCATATGCCTGCTAACTTTTTGTTGCATTTGTTATACCCTATTCGGATTATTTTAAACAGTGGCATGCACAAAGTTATGGTTCTCAGTCAAATGGTTTCTTGGTTTCATTGGAAATGGAATTACACATGATTGAGTTGGTTTTCAACTGAATAGAGTAGGTAGTAGGAGAATAAGCTCATAGTTCATGCATTTAATATTTAGTTCACAGATTGTTTTTTCAGTGTGTTGATTTTTAGTATCTTGTTTGAATAAGAGACTCCATAGCCCAACAAAGGCACTGGGGTTTAGCTATAGTTTCGAGTTTCAGTTTGAATGAAGACTCCATATCCCAACAAAGGCACTAGGGTTAGCTTCAGTGTAAATTTTCAGAGATTCATGGCTAAGAGATAGTGCCAAAGATACATGGATGATAGAAGGAAACAAAGGTAAGAAAAGGAAGGTGGAAGCAAGTTATTGAACCCATAGATAAGGCACCTGATCTACTGTTCTTATCACTTCGCAGGGAAGTTCTATCCTTGATTGGAAACAATGTTGTAACCTAAGTCTGAACCCCTGCCCCTCCTCTCTCATTTCCCTATGCCTTCATCAAATATTTCCTCTTTCGGTTGGTTAAGTCGGTTTCCCATTATTAAGTGACTTGGTTTTTTATCGTTCCTTTCTTGATTGAGTCTTTGCACATTTTTGTTTCTATTTTTCTTGAAGGATAATTACATGTCTTGATTTGGTTCAGAATGATTTTCATCATGTTTTCCATTGATTGAGCTCACAACAGGTCCACCAAGACTTTTTGTATGCACAGGAAACACCTGTGGACAAAACGAAGCATGTCAAAGGAGTCAATTTTGGGCTTAGATTGTGGGAACAAACAAGTTCAATTTTCAACGATGGAGATCAAATGTACAATTCATATCAATGGCTCTCTTACATTTAGAGTTTCAAAGTCATGCAATTCTTAATGAACAAACAAAATCCCCAAAGTGTCGAATTGCCTAAGAACATGACACTTATCCACCGAGGACACATGGCACTTATTTGTCGAGGACACATGTCACTTATCCACTAAGGACACATGGAATTGATTTTAGAGAACCATGTCACTTCAGGCCCATACTAATCTAGGAGATTTAGACGCAGAGAAAACCTAGTTCTCCGAAACCAGGAGCCCCAAAGTCCCAAAATATTTAGATGATAAAAACAACTTAATCTAGGTTTAATTAGTGATAAGCACATGCTAATCACTTCATGAGTTTGGAACTCTGAGAGTTATATACGCTCTGCATTCAAAAGATCCCAAACTCCGAAGTCTTGAAGTAACAAGAGACTGTCACGTCACTCCGGGAGAAAGTCACTTTGGGAGATATTCACACTTTCCATTCAAAATATCCTGAACTCCAAAGTCCCAAAGTAACGAGAGATTGACATATCATTCCGAGAGAAAGTCACTTTGAGAGATATTCACACTTTGCATTCAAAATCTCCTGAAATATGAAGTGGCAAAGTAATGAGAGACTGCCATGTCACTCTAGGAGAAAGTCACTTCGGGATATATTCACACTTTGCATTCAAAATATTCTGAACTCCAAAGTGTCGAAGTAATGAGAGACTTCCACGTCACTCCAGGTGAAAGTCACTTCGACAGATATTCACACTTTTAATTCAAAATCTCCCAAACTCCGAAGTGCCAAAGTAACAAGAGACTACCACGTCACTCCGAGATAAAGTCACTTCGAGAGATATTCACACTTTACATTCAAAAGATATTGAACTTCGAAGTGTTGAAGTAATGAGATTGCCACGTCACTCCGGGAGAAAAATACTTCGGGAGATTTCCATGCTTTAAATCTTGAACTCCCGAACACCAAAGTGTCGAACCGTTGAAGTCCCAATGTGATGTTAGGCTGCCATGTCACTTTGGGCCCATCCACTCTACGGGTGTTTTTTCAACTAGGCATAAGCCAAAATCGCCGAAGCACCGAACCGCAAAAGTCCCGAAGTTCTGAATTGGAGTCATCGCTAAATGGGGTTAGAGGAAGTCTAAAACTAGAAGACTAAAGAAGCTTTAGCAGGGGCACTAAAATGGCAGGGTTACCTAGATCACAGATTACAACACGATCGATGAACACACTTCATTGCAGGGAAGAAAAATGCTCGAATGTTAACATCCTTAAGATATATTGCAATTGAAACCATGGTATAGCTAGATAGGTACGTGGAAGTTGATGGTGGATTGTGAGAGGAGGAGCGATGTTGATCCAAACTGCCCTCGACAACTTCCGCAATCGCGTGCTTATATGACGTCAGGTCACCACGTCACTCCGGGATATTTTCACGCTGCACATCCAGTCATCTCCAGTGGTATCCAACACTGCGCATACATGCCATGATAGATGAAGAACTTGAATCTGTCACTCTGAATCAGTTTTTTCCAAAGTCTTAGTCCATTCCAGCACATGCATCAGTCTAGTTCCATTAATAGTAGTGGTTTTCAATTATTCATTCAAGACTCTTTTTAGTTTAGAGAATAATAAGTGGTCTTATGTGTGATAAGAACCACTCGTTTTGATTAAGTCAAGTGTGAAGTATACATTTATGTACTCCAATAGTGTTTTAGTCAAGTTAATAAGTTGTTCTACAATTGTTAATGTAGAGTTAAGTATCAGTCCCAGATGGACGAGAGGCTCTGCAACTCTGATAAATATGCAGTTTTTGTATGTTTTGAAGGTGGATTTTTTGGGAAGGACAAAAATACATCAGACTGGTTGGACCCGTTCTATGCATGGATTAAATCTCTCTACCTGGTGAATATACTCTTGATGACAATGTTTCGTTCAAATCTTCATGTGTTTTTATCTTATCTTGAATGCAGTTTTTGATTTGTGCAAAGTACATTTCATTTCCTTCGGCTATTGTATAACTTGTATTTATTGATATGAAACCTGTGAAAACAACTAATTCTTAGTGAATAATTTTTTTTATCTCAACTTGAGAGAGTAATTGTGTTTTTGATACATGCTTGATGCCTTGAAATGATATTTTGAGTATTAAACTTTTTGCAGCAGATTATTCATTGAGTGGTTTGTTGTTTCCCTTTGTTTTTATTATTTCACTTGTTTTTCATTTTTGTGCCACCAACCAAGGAGAACCCTCCTTCGTGCCAATTTTCCAACCTAACCATGTTATTGTCTTGGTAAACCAACCCTCCAACTAACCAAAAAAAAATAAAAGTCAATTATTCTAAACTTGAGGTGGCCTAGCTTTTCCCTTTAGCAGTGAGGTGAAGACTTTAGGACCAACACTTTCCATTATGTTGGTATCAATTCCAGGAATGTTACTCTTGGTGTCCCTAGGCTGAGGAAAATCATAAATGTGGTTTTTTTTTTAAATGCCATCATTGTTTGTATATCTAAAACCCGAGGTCAACAAGACAAAGGAAAGGGAAAGGAATGTGCAATATTCTTTAGAATACACAACATTGTGAACTTTTATATATGATACAAAAGTGCGGTATGCTCCAGACCCAACGAGGTATTCCCAAATGAATGATAAACTTATGAAGAGGACTCTTACAACCAACTACAAGAGGTTATTGAGAAAAATATCATGGTTTGAGAAGATACAATACAACAACATTAATATCATATTTACTTCTATTTGAGAAGAAATATGAGCATGAGAAAGATCTGAATATGAAGAAGATATATATGATTGTATGGGTACTGAACCATATCACTGTTTTTGATAACAAAAATGAAGAGGCTCTTGGGTTATAAATGAGTGAATACATGACTAGTATCATGAAACAATTGGGAGCAGTCTGGAAGAAAATGAAGGTAGTTCTTGAGAAAAAATTGTATAATCTTAGCACACTCCTGAAGGAAGATAAAGGGAGAGAATTATTGACAGGGGGAGTTGCATAATACTAGAAGGAAGTTTCCTTTGTCATTAATGACAAAGGGAGATATAAACAATAAAACAAGTCCAAAAAAAAAGCATGAAGATAGGGGTAAATGGATAGGGGGAGTATAACCTCAGGCGGACCGAAGAAATATCCTTTATGTCATTGCTGTGAAAGAGGGAGGATAAACAGTAAAACCCAATTAAGAAATAAGGGGTTTTTACTTTGTTTCCATCAATTCCAAAGGGGGAGAATGTTGGACATGGTGTTGGTAGTGATGTCAAAAAAGGTCAATATGTTTAATATTGGACATGATGTTATGGTTTGGCATGAATGTCAAAAGAGGGTGGCATTGTCATTGAAGACAAAAAAATTGTTAAACTCATATTGAGAGCATTATTAGTTTCCATGTATTCATATCAATATTCCAAGAAAAGGTATATTGTTCATTCTTGAAGATATCATGAAAACTACAGTAGAATTCTCAACCCGTGTCTAAGATATTAATTGAAAATCCAATCATCACAAAAAACTCAATTTGATATCTCAACCTATGATTCCAACAACGTTGGGGTCGACATTTAACAAAGTTAGGATCAAGACTACCCGATCAAGAATTGGGGATGACACTGGTAAAGTCTATAGTAATGGTCGAATTGGATGAAGGTGTAATTCAAATCCACCTTTATAATTTTTTAGGTCCACTATCGATTAGATTGGGCGATCCACAATCATTTCAATTTTGGTTGGTATTTGGACATAGTCAACACAAACTCGGACCAAAATATTTTATCAAAACCATTTTATATTATTTTGAGTCCATTGTTGATCAAGATCGGATGACCCTTGTTATTTTGCGTTATGTTGAGTATTGATCGGATTCAAAATAGACTTGGACATGGAAATATAATTCAAATACACATGTATATTATTTTTCCACCGTCAACTAAAGAGAATATAATCAACAGTTATATTGGCGTGACCAAGTTTGACCTCGTGAAAAACCAGGAACCATTGCCAGATCTAGCACCAAAATAATGTTTGATGTTCCTGCAGCTGGTGCAATTTTTAACATGATAGAACAATTCACGATGGGTACTACTCTTCATATTTGAGTAAACAAATTGTGATGACTAAACATAATGATGATGAACAATATATCTAGGAAATCATAAGCCAATGGAAGATAAGGAAGTTTTAGATGATAACAGAGGAGCTTAGATCAGTTAGAAGTTATATCCAAAAGGTTTAAAGGTAGAAATTCTCTAACTGAAGCGCCCAGGAATTCCATTACAACTATAAGGTTTTTGGAAAGTGAAGGGATAGAAGATGAACAATTCACAAGGGATTTGAAGTCTTTTAAGTTAAAACAAAATTTCAATAACAAAATATCAACATTATTGTTAAATAAAGGAAAAGGTGGTTCATTAAAAGGACATAATGGTTCAATTTCACACCTGTTGGAAGACTATATAAACAAAAAGATATGGTGAAAGGAGAGTGTGTCTATGAGAAAATACAAAATATCAAAAACTAGAGGCAAAGATCAAGGAAGAATTTGACACTTTAAATATTCACATGAAGTGAGGGTGGAAGGGACGAGATAGGGAGGATTGCAGTCCTCTATAGGTTGAAGCATTAATATAAGGAAGTTGTTGCTTCCTTTAAATTTGGTGCTTGGAGAGACATGGAGTTGTATCTTCCTTCCAAGTGGGTGCTTGGAGAAACATGAATTTGTAGCTTCCTCAAGTTGGTTCTTGAAAACATGGGATTGGTGTCTCCTTGACTTGGTGCTCACAAGGGATTGGTGTCCCTCACAAGTTGCAACTTGTAATTAATATATAAGCATTGCATTTTTACTTAAAATAATAATTGTTTTTAAGATAAAACTATGTGTCATATATTTCATATTTGATCAATTGTTGTGTATTGATGAAATTAATGTTTTAAAGTGATTGTTAAAAATAAAAAAATAACAATACTGATTCACCCCCCCTCTCAATATTGAAAATTATTCCAACACATAGTCCCATATAGATTGCTAGATACTCGACATGTTTTTTGGAGGTATGTACAAGTCCCCATGAGAATTCTAATGCCTTAATTTTTTCGGAGTAAAAAACAACTCCCCTTGCACCTGTCACCCCTGGGTTACCTGCTAAAGCTCCATCAAACAACACAACCAAGGAGTTTTTCTATTTTTACCATTGGTGAAATTATTGATCTGTAAAATGTAGATGCCAGATGAATCTCTTTTTCTAAGGGGGAGGCAAAATGAATGTCCCTGCAAGGAAGTTTCCTAGATATCCATTGATCCATGTTTGATATGCTTCTTCTAAAGCCACTTTGTTATCCGAAAGATTCAATTCCATAGAAAAAAATTCTGAGAGGAGGCCACAAGATTTTGAAAGAGTTTTTTGAGGTGTGGGGAATTTGTTTTGAAAAATGGCTTTGTTTCTTGATAATCAAATTTCCCAGCATATGAATTTTGGTATCTACCTCCATAAATTGGAAAATAAATGTTTTTTTATTGAAGTTGCCAACATATATTCATTTCCATTGAATGAACATTGTTGTCCAATTGCAGCATCATAGATCTTAGTCCTTCATAGCGCACCCTTAGAAATCCAAGAAAACTCCTCTTGTGCACCTTTAGACTCCAAGAATACTACCCAACTCCTCTTTCACACCTAATATCTCTTTTGTGCACTTACACTTGTTGTTCTTGAATGAAT